>OMLF01010457.1:0-13905 GCA_900302615.1 Holocentrus rufus
GTGATCCATTCAAAGACATTGCCTTATTTTACAGTCAAAAATATGGGCATTAAGGTTGTAGTTTCCACTCAATGCCAACTCATTTCTGTTTTATATGTTGAGATGTCAGTAAGAATGCGGGGTGAGGAAAGTTATTTTAGTATGAGCGCACTGTAACTAATGTCATGTTTATAAGGTATACTGAGAAAATCAGAGCTTCTACAGGTGTGACATGTCAAGCTAGCTGCTAGCTCACAATGAGCTAGTTGGTTATTTCAGTGTTCTAATTCATTTAACATACTGTATTGTATGCCAGTATATTTCACATTCATTTATAAGGTAGGGATAGCCTATTGGTCATCCCATCTCAAATCAACCTGTGAACCTAAAAGGAATACAAGTTGGTGGCAAGTTGTTATAACTTAATTGGACATGAGGAAAAACAGTTATGCTACGACTGCCACTTAAACTTTAAAAAAAATTCACATCAATTTAAAATTTATAGATGTGTTTGACTAGTAAGTACAGTTCACACGTAAAATATACATGTAGATTGGCTAGCATGACATTACATTCATGATATCCGAGATTTTTTGGATAGTACAACACAATACTAGAGATACAGTATAGCACACAGTGAAAAATCTAACTTATTTTGCCTAAAGTAGTTTGAATCATAGACTGCATTAGATTGCATTAGTTACAAAAACTCAGTTGGCTAACTAGCTGTGATTGTCTTTGTACCTTGGTTCCACTGCTCAGAGCCGTCTTTTTCCCGCCTACTGACGATGCCATCTTACCTCTCGAGCACCGTTTTACAACGTGTGATCGGTGTTTGTACCCGCACGTACCAGACCCGATCCCGGTGTGGGCAAAGTACATTGGTAGAGATGAATAAAGAGGATAAGAGAGGGACATCTTCAAATTACTTCCGCCTTCACCTGAATTCTCTGTTTGCATTCCTCACTGCTTCCGATTTAGCTGGCAGGAATATAATACATAGAATAGATTATACATTATTATATGCGTAAAAGCATGAAGACATATAATCACATTTTATGTCTTTGCACATTTTTTTCTTAAACTAAACACTTACCTTACACTTACATTATTTCCTGTTTTTGTTGTTAGTCATGATAAGTGCACTTTAGTCTTATAAGCAAATTACCTCCTAAACTGAGACAGTATAGAACAAATTGCATTGTTTTCGGGTAGGCCTATTATAGCAAACAAAAAAGCAAAACTTTTGATTATTTAAGTAAAAAACAAATTTAAAAATGTTTGGCGGAGTCCTGATATACGAACTAAACTTGATAGTGTTATCTATACTTTCTGACATTTTGAGGGGTAGTTAAGTGCTGCAAATACCCTCTGTTTTTGGTTAGAAGAAGGTGATAGATATTACATCGATCCATCCATTTTCCATATTTATTCCTGTTCAGGGTCTTAGGAGGGTAAAACCATGGGAATGGAATTCTTTTTCTATGGGTAGAGCCCATGCCAGCATGCCCTGGACCAGTCACCAGTCTATCAAGGCATGGACATTAGGACTATCTAATCAATATTGTGATGAAGCCAGATAGTCTCATTATGTTTGGACAATAGTTCCTGGCAGGCTGCTTAGAATCTCAGGCAATAATTCTTTACTTTACTTCAAATACAATTCAAGTAAAAGAAAAGTTTTAACGTTCAAATGGGTATATTTATTTATTGACCCTGATTATGTAGTTAACAAAGCTCTATGTGTTATGTGGGTGTCCATGCTGTTGTTCACTTTTATAATATTAAGTAAATGGCAACTTGTTAAAGTGCAAAGTTTCTTCCTCAGTTTGTCCTCAACTCACACTCTGTGTGGCATCAGTGAGTCCTTGAACTAACCTGGTTCACATTTATTTCTTTGTTTAGGGCTACAAATTTCTGTTCTATATTCTCGATCAGGACAGATTGATCACTGAATTTTCTAACTTTCTGGATGTAGACACCATTTCTGGCCTAAATATTACAGTAGGTAGTGTCAATCTTACTAAATTATATAAGGATGAAGGAGGATAAGGATCATGGAGGAAAAAACATATTGCTTTCTGGTAGCTTATGGAGATCATAATATATCCCCATTTGGTGATATCATATCATAATATATCATAATAACCTATACCTCACATGACTATAGAGGAATATGAACCAGACAGATGTGCCAGATGCTTAGTGATGCCTTTCCACTCTCTCTTAAATGTTCGATGTGCGATATCATTTTCACCTTTCTATATCCACTGGTTTGGTTCCTATGGTTAGTATTTCATGTTAGCTTAGCATGAAGACTTGAAGTCTGCAGGAGTCATTAACCTACCTCCATCAAAATTAAAAAAACAAAACAAAAACAAAACAAAAAAAAAACCTCACACTAACTCTGAACTGGATGGTATACTGTAGTTCAATTGTGTTTCATGGCCCATGGCTCTTTGTCCTCCTGAAGTGAAGAGTTTAGAGATCAGCTGAACTGTTGTCTGGTCTGTTACCACACACAAGGCACCTTGTATGGCTGAATGTTGACTGCAGGAAGCTAATGGCAGCAGCGGTAGTAGTAGTAGGCTGTTAAAGGATCATCAGCTGCAGCAATTTTGCAAACTAGGCATGCAGGTAAAGGTAGTAGTATAGGGGGAGGAGCTGACTGTAGCAGTGGTAGAAGTATTCAAGCAAAACTGGGTAACTATGATGGCTGAGCCATTGTGCAGCTCCAGTGCACAAGCCACACCTCCAGGCATGCACACTTTAACATGTCTACCATAAGGTCAATGTATGATGCCTGTGACCCAGATCAAAACCTGATATATGCCAGGCCCAAATAAGTAATTTGAAGAAATCTGAGCATATAGACCATATGAGAAAGTTTTTTCTATGCTTTGCTCACAGAATTTGTGGTTAAAGCTCAATGAAGCCTTACTTCATTGAGTTTTAACAATAATAATCTGTGTGGAAAACTTTATATTATAAAGTTTAAGTGAATTAAATCGTGATTGGCCTCTCATTTCATCGCCCTTCTACTCCATTTAACCAGGTAAGTGAGATCCAGATCCTTCTTCAAGTCAGAGTCAGAACATCACCAATTTCGGAAATCACGTCAGAGCGCAATAATCCGTAGCAGATCCACTCTCCTTGTGTTGTGTGAGTGTCCATGTGAAAATCTTTTCCAGGTTTTCCTTGTTACCCGAAGGCTACAGCTTCCTCTCGCTTAGCACAGCCACTTTAGTAGAGATTCAACAAAGGTACTCGGAAACGTTGAAATGATGGGAAACAATTATGGTAATGATCAGAAGTAATACCCAGGTTGCCAATTTATGATGTTGTGGTGGCGGCGAGAAAGCAGTAAAACAACTGATGGTAATTCTGGTGCATTTTATTATTAGGTACGGTGCTTTGGAATGCGATGGTCCTTTTTATTCCTGGACATCAAAAAGAAGCACTCGGAGTTATATGGGATAATCTTTGATTAGCAGGAGCTCAAAGGAGACCTCCTGGGAGAAATTACAAACTCCAGTCCGGGTTTTGTAATTCTCTGGCTGAAAACAGACTGCTCTCTTCTTCCTTTGTGTTTGAACCGTCTGCTTCTGTCTGACGAACCTCGGGAGGGAGTTTAGCTCGAGAGAAACGTTTCCATTTTCTCCTTTCATTACTTCAGTCATGTCTGTCGGAGTGGAATCGGGATTTTCCAGTGATGAGGTGTTGACGAATCGGTTTCCCGTCCACCGGGCCTGCCGGGATGGAGATGTAGGAGCTTTGGTCTTACTGTTGCAGCAGGTCTCAAACCAGGCTCATCTGACGGCTGAGGACTCCTGCTACGGGTGGACCCCCATACATTGGGCTGCACATTATGGCCAGGTATGGAAACAGTTAGCGAAACACCTACGAGAATGTATCAACTGTAGGGGAGCCAAGATATGTTTGCCTACCATACACATAAGTCTTTATCGATTACATGCTATTTTGCTTATCGGCAAAGATACATGACTGGTAGAATACAACACTAGACGTTTTCTGAATCATTAGGAGCCTCTCTTCAGTTCGGCATACACCGGGAACACAAGAACAACACTTTATTTCAGAAACATCTCAACTTTTACCACCAATTATCCCCATGTCCCATTTCCAGTAGAATACAGCAGCGAGCAGTGTGAACCGTTTTCAAAAAGTTGATATTTTATAGAAATAACATGCTGCAGAGTGAATTGCCTATACGCCGATTGATCAGAAGATCTTCAAAGTCTCAAGTCGTGTTCTACAATATGTGTAACATTAAGTTAGACATCAAGTCAGATATTTGAATATAGTTTAAGCGTTATGGAGAAGGAAACACCTCGATTTTACCAACACTGTAAACCCACAACAATGACAGTAGACACTATCAGGCTTAAGGCTCGAAAGACTTAAATAATAATTGGGGCAACCTACTATTTCTATTGGAATATGATTTTAGCAGAAATTCTTCCCGTGTGTTTTAACGGAGTTGCAGAGCTTTCATTGGCTCCAGTTGAACCAATGGCTTACTCAGGCGCCAAAACAGGTTCAGCTAAACACAAGGAAGTGTTGTTGAACAGCATGTCCGCAGCTGTTGCAGTCGGCTTCGCGTCATGGTTTGGGGGCGTGGCTAAACAAGGAAAGCAATCACGACTCCTAATCATAAACTGTCCATGAAGCCATGGTAGTACGACTGTGTACTTTGTATGTTATATTTATATGTCCTGTCAAGTTATCTGTGTAAACTGGCAGTGCTTGCATCTGAGTTCCAAGATGCAAACTCCTCTTCTTTGAACTTTGAATTTGCCTTGAATTATTTTATAAGAAAATGTCATAAGATGAATACTAACCCATAGTATGCTTAACTTTCATACCAGCATGCCATCCATTAGCTAATTTTCAGTCACGGCTTCTAATTTCTTTAGAGAGGAGACAATAGGTGAAGGTGCTATTATAACAAGATACTATTTATAATTATTATTATTTTATTTGAAAAGGGACAGGTACAAAGGACATTGACAGCTGCTGGAGCAGTGTTAGATGCATCATACATATGCTTGTAGCCTAAGCTTATATCCAAAATCAATCCCTTGATGGACATTGATAGTAAAAAAAATGACAGAATTACAGTAGATTTTACAATAACAGTTTTGAATAATCTCATTGTTTGCCTGTGTTTTGTGGTCCCAGCATGAGTGTATGGTGCGCCTGGTGCAGATGGGTTGCGAGGTGAACACCGTTACCAGCCGGTTCCACCAGACACCAACACACATTGCAGCTTTCGGAGGACATCCGCACTGTGTGGTCTGGTTGCTGCAAGCCGGAGCTGACATCAACAGACAGGTTGGTCTACTGATGCCATCCAGCAGTGTGGCTACAGACACAAAGATAGGAGACTTTAAAAGACATATTTTATGACCAAGGCTGTGTTATTATTAGTAAACTCAAGAGTTGAGATCAATAGATGTCTTAGGTGCGGAAAGATATCAGGTTATCTGCATGTCCTTAACATGATAGTTCAACTTCTTACCCATATTGGGATATTTTCTATGTAATATTTCCTTGAGTAATTTCCCACAGGGTTCCATCCAATCATGGAATTTCTGTAAATTCATTGAATTTTGAAAAGTCTATTAATAAAGTATTGGAATAAGTCCAGGAATGTCATGGAATTTTGTATGCCTGCCTTCATTTAAAAAAATTAGTAGCTAGTTATTTATCAAACATGTTCACCTCTCTGATTTGTTATTTTAAATCTATCAATTTGTAGCCTACCAATCAATGAGAAATTACATGTTGGCTCATGAAAATAACACATAATGTAAAACTACACAAAGCAGAAGAGAGAAATCCAACAATGATAAGAACAGATAGCATTCCATATCCAAGCCCATCCCTATAATTTCTCTATCCACTAGCAACAATAAATCACGTGTGTTTGAACATCTGTATCAGTCAATAATTCAATAACTCTATTGACCAGAATAGCTGGTTCAGATAGGGTGGTTAGTCCAGCTGCCCTGTGATCAGTAGATTTAGAATCCAGTTTGCTGTAGTGGTCAGTTGTTATTATGTCGTTCTGATCTCTGTGTGTTACCTGATTGCGCAGTTTGGACTTATTAATGTTCAAGCCAGCTCGCACTGATACGCTGTCCCAAACATGCACAGTATCTTTGATGCAAAGGCTGTCATCTTTGTGTAATTTGGTGTCAGGCATTGATAAAACAACAGATGCAATTTATCCTTCAATGGTGCACTACACTACAGCTCCATTTGGAGTTCCTTGGGCACGTTTCAATTAAAATAATACTAATACTTTGATTTAAATACTTTGATTTTTTCCCCCTTTCCCCCCAAAACATTCTGCGGTCCGGATGAGATGTGCTTGCGGGATCTCTGACATCTCTGCCTTAACCAAAAGATGTTTTGTCTGGATTGCATTCAGGTCTGTCGAGGCTTCTTAGTTAGCTGAAACATATTCTGCTATCAAATACCATTACAGCTGTATTGAAAATATCTTTTTATCAAAATGGGCCTCGAAATGTGAGGTACATCACCAAAGTTTTTTTTAAATTTTCAGTGGTGAAGGAATACCCTTTTCCTCACTTACCCAGACTGAGACAAGATGTTCGATACCATTTTCATCTCTGTACGTCCACTGGTTCAGTTCCTATGGATAGCATTTTATGTGAACTTAGCATAAAGACTTGAAGTTTAGAGGAGTCATTAGCCTAGCAACTCTGAAGCTGGCTTATTTACACAGTGTATTGTGTATTTGAAAAACATGTCTTGTAATGTTTTTAAAAACGTGTTGTTTTAAAACGCTGAACACGTGTTCAGCTGTTATAGTTCCTACCATCTAACTTCTCCTAAAACGGTTCTCCTTCTTAAAATTTCTAAGATAGGTCTGGAGTTAGTTTGACGGAGCTAGGCTGATGACTCCTGTAGACTTGAAGTCTTTATGCTAAGCTAAGACAAAATGCTACCCATCGTAGCAAAAGCAGTGGACGTATAGAGGTGAAAATGGTATCGAACATCTTGTCTCACTCTGGGTAAGAGGGAAAAAATTTATTTTTCCCAAAACATCAGAGTGTTCTGTTAAAAGTTTTAGGGATATTTTTTCTTTTGAATTCAATACCATTTTAAGAATGGTCTAAAAAAAAGTCGGATATTTTGCTTTCTGAAATATAAATTTGTCCTGTTGTCTGTGTCATCAATTATACACCCTCTTTACTGCCTCTTGTCACTAGACACGTAGGCTGGGTTGATCCTCTTACAGGATCTATTGAACTTTGTGTGACTGTGCCACAGCCTGATACTGGATAGGATCGGAACAACTTCCGAACCCTTCCCACTGCAGTGGCCATGTTAGCAGAGATAAGAACAAGCCTGGACCACCGGCCAGAGTTGTGTAATGCTGATGGCCTGTCATAGTTTTGACAGATACTTTTAATTTAATGGTTGTCTGTCTGCGTCCCAGTGGAAATGCATGCAGACAGAGCTCTACCAGGATAATCAGATTAAGAGGTCACCATTACATAATACCATGCTAAAGTCTGTTGCTTGGCTTTTGGAGTCATATTTGATGTTGAATTTTTTTTTTTTTTGAGAAGATGTAGTAGAAGAAGTAGATTAAGCTCAGTCCATTACTAACCCATTAATGGTAACATTTGGGTGCGGGCAGACATTGCTGAAAGGAATGTAGGGCAAAGGTTCATGTGTCTGATTATAGGAGTGTAAGAGTGATTTTGGGAAGGATTGTGATGCCAAAAATTAAAAAAAAAAAATGCTGCAAGACCATCCAAAATCCACAAGTCGTTCCATCAGAAATCAGACAGGCTGTCATTTCCTGTAACACATTCTTTTACCATGTGAATGATCATGAATTGATCAGCTGATTAGTTTGAAGGAATAAAGATTCAAGCAAAGAATCATTTCACTGTCTGACTAAAAACAACAGGCCTACTAACTGAAACTTATGGCTGAACTCATGAGAACTTGGAGTATTCCTTTCACTGATACTGATAATGCTTGTCCACGCTTTTTGGATTGTTTTTTGTTTTTTCAGGACTATGTGGGTGAGACTCCCATCCACAAGGCAGCCCGGTCAGGTAGCTTGGACTGCATCCAGGTCCTGTTGATAGGGGGTGCTAAACCACAGTAAGTAGCCCGCCTTCCGACCTTTGCACACCAACAGAGGAGCTCCACCACGCTTAGTTTTTAATGCCACAGCAGCAATTCTACTGTCAAACAGAACTCCAACCTCAAATTTCTCTCCTGCACTCTTCTATTCACATCCGCGTGCCCGTTTTGATGATATTCATGCCTGACATCTCATCTTTCATCTTTGATAGTCACCAATATAGTCTCTAGTGATTTAAATCGCCTGATCTCCTCAGGTAGCATTGTTCAGAGTCCGTTGTGTGAATTCTTGCAGCTGCCTTTCGTTTAGCATAATCAGCTACTATAATTCCATTTAAATATTATTGCCTCAAAGACTTGGCGGACAGGGTGGTGAGTATTAACTTATGAGCCACAGAGAGATTTTACTGTTGTTTGGCATTTGGAAATTTAAAACTCCCTACGTCATTAGTTTGCATGTGAAATGCGGATATATTTCTTATCAGTATCATTGCTGCTGTGGTGGTTCTCATTTTTAAACTGTTTATGTGTTTTTTTTCCCTGTCTTTACTATATCTCAGGGCACTACTGATATCATGATATCAGCTGTTTGGCAGGGAATGGGCCAACTGCAGATTTCTCTACTGACCAATTAAGGTCTTTCATTTCTCTTAGAGGTTTGCATAATTTGCTAGAATCCCTAATAATAATCTGATAATCATGCTATTACAGTGGTATATGTACAATGAACAGAAAATAGACAGCTTGACATGTTTTTGTTATTTATTTTGATAGTTGTTGACAGACACAGAGTGTAATTCTTAAAATATCTGTGTTCTACAATTGGACAGACTTGATTAAATACTTTCATTTGTTGAAAAATTATTTGGAACCCAAGAACTCATTGATATTATAAGTATTATAATTTCAAGGACAACTCTTTTATTTCAGCATGTAATCTTGAAAAAATAATCTCTTCCCCACCCCTCATGGGCCTTCATTTATCAACACTGTATATGTACAAATATGTGCATAAACCCTTTCTAAGGAAAGAGGGGCATTTATACATTTGTACTGGTGCTTGAGCATTTGCATGAAGTTGAGCACACGTCTGACCATGCTTACACATGGAAAAATGAAATTCACGTTTATTTTGGTCAGTATCGAGGTCATAATTATTTCACACAATTTCTCATTGATTTGGGATGCTTTTATTTTACTTTTGAAAGAAACTGGTCCTTACTAATGGGGGATCTCCATGAACTTTAAAAATAACTGAACTGAAAAACTAGCAAATAAATAACTGCCACCAACTACTGTTTACTATTAAACATACATGGTCAAGTTCAAGTTCAGATTTATTTAGAGCCCAAAACCATCAAAGGGCTTTACAGGCAAGTTTACAAGAAACAAAATAGGGCGACACCCTTTGACTTAACTCTCATAGCAAGCAAGAAAAAACTTCCCAAAAAAAGCCAGTGTAAGGGATAAAAGGGGAGAAATCTTGGGAAGGACCACAGAGAGAGGGGGCCCCTTCCTGGCCGGCCAGGAGTGGGCAAATTATCACATTTAAAATTAAACATTAGATCAAATAAAAGAACAAAATTGGCATGCCTACAAATGATGGGGAGGAAGAAGCAAACATTAGGGAAGTGGCTAATGGAGGATATGGGGCATTCTGCATTGAGCATGGAGTGTGCTTTCAGAGATCCATGATTAGCATGAGGATGATGCCAACGTCACTTCTTATACCATTAAAGACAAAGTTATTACCATATATGGTCAGCTGGTGGCGAAATCTTTATGCACACAAATTATATGAATGAAGGAACCCGAACTTGTAAGAGAAAATTCTGAACCTTGTCTACACAATGTTGATAACTGGGGGCCCAGGAATTTGAATGAAGAAATATGCATTTGGACCATGTTCCCTCCCAGACCTGTTCAGTTCAAATGCATTTTTATATTTGAGACTTATTTTATTGGGTTTTTATGGTAGAATTTGTACTGTGTATCTTATAAGGGCTTTTTAGTTTAGTTAGAATTCTTTGTGTTCATGTTGTATTTTCTGTACAGGTAGTTCTCACCTGCTGTATGATGTAGATACAAGGAGTTAGTAATAAAGCTAAGGCAGAGAAGCTCATGTTTTTCTGTTATCTTTTGGCAGCCAATTTGACCAATTTGCCAAATTCAAACAGTAACTGTAAAGCGCTAGCTAATGTTTATTCAATGTGTATCATGTGAGACAACGCCAAAAAATCTCTCCATTTAAGCCATTTTATTGTTTCCCTTTTTTTTCAGAGTAACAGTAGTCCTCCTTTATAGTCCTATTATAGTCCTCCTTTTTGCTGGAACAGATGCTCTCCAGTACATACAGCCAAGACTAATAATAATCTTCAAGAACTGAACCCTTGATATATACATATAGAAAGATAGATAGATAAATAGATAGATAGATAGATAGATAGAGATATTACAATATTAGATATAATTTTATTTAACTAGTGTGAGGTTGACAGTACACTGCACAAGTACTCCGATGATGCGTTCAAGTTGTGTTGAATATTGTGTAAATAAAAAATTGCTAACTGGAAAAAACTAGTCACATTAAGTGTCTGTTAGTGGTAATTACAAATGTGTCAACACAAGCCGTAAACAAATTATCAGTAATATTCTCATTAATGAATAAACCATACTCAAAAACCATACTCAAAAACTAGAAATATCTCAACTCGATCATTTATCGTTGATCTGAAACTGATAAATAAAAATGATTTTGTATGTAGGCATTGAGTAAAACATGTAAAGAATGCTTTCAAGCTGAAGCAACAAAACCTCGCTACTTCTATGACCTGAACACAGCAGAAAACTAGCAGCTAGCAAAGTAAATAAAAAAGTGTTTGAGCAACACTAAAAAGTATCTAATGCATTATTGCACCTAAATTATTTGGATGATTATTTAAATACATGTGGATCTGCAGTATTATTGTGTTGACAAGACGTATTAGAATGGCTGAACTGTTGATTATTGCTGGCAGGTACTGGAGAGCAAGCTGGAGGAAGGAAGCCCTCTACATCGCAATTTTGAACATAATCACTTCACCTGACCTCAAAGACTTTACCTCAGTTGTAGTTGCTTTCAAAAACACTTGATATGAACTGATACTAGAAAAACAATTTTGGTTTCTCTTGAATCTCGAATCAGAATCTATTATTTAACAGAGCTATTGTATCATCACATTCAGTGCATGGAGAACGCTGGAGGCAGATTGTCCATTTAATGAGAAAGTACTGAAAGTGGGCAAAATAACAGAAACAACCAAAAATATGAATATCAAGTATGTATTCAGGAATGGGCCATCCTTCTCCCTTAAAGGAATACTCAAACGTTTTCGGCAAAATAACCCTTTTACCAACTTACCCAGAGTGAGACAGGATGTTTGATTTGATATTTTTAACCCTCCCCTTCTCTTTCTTTAAGACTAGTAAGAGATTCACACTTTCGAAATCTAGCTGTGTAAATGGTTATCCAGTTCCCATGAAGTCTTGATTGCATGCCTTTTTGCTTGAGCCTAGCTGTCTGTCCGTGAGTGACACCAAAGACCTTTAGAGTATAAAATTTTTATAAAAAGGTCTCTGGTGACACCCATTGTTCAAGTAGGCTTGCACAGTCTTGTTTACAGTGTGCCATTTCTTTCTTCTGAGAGAAATAAGGTTTGTATATTCATTTTGCAATTTACTTTTTGCCTCCATGCCTCCAGTATTAATCTACAATATAGTAATGCCTGCTGTTTCAACTTTCCATGCTTCAGTTCTATGCACTCCTTCAGTGCAGCAAGATCAAATCAGATTTGGATCTGTCTTCAAGAGAAACCAAAATTGTTATAGCTGATTTGGACAGGGGCCAAAACACTAAATTAAAATTAAAAAGTTCTCATTCCCTACATCATGAGCTTTTTGGCCTTAGCAAATTTTAGGAATGACTAGTTCTCAGGGGCAGTCAGTAAAGAGGGTACAGTAATATTGGAGTCAGTTTTTTCTCTGCTTTTTTCAGTTTTACATTGTTTTCTTTGGACCTAACCTGTCTTAAATGTCTCAACTCTTTATTTAGATTTGGTTGTAAGATGATATACTTTTCTGTAAAAAAAAAAAAAAAAAAAAAAAAAAAGGGCAGTCATAAGAATTGAACTGCAAAATTGTGCTGGCACAGAAAGACAAATCCCCTACACGTTTTGATGTTTTGCAGCTATTGAATTTGAACATGACTTGATTTTCTCAAGTAATCCCAGAAAGGGGGAGCAATCCAAATAGACACTGCAGAATCTGCCACAAGTGCTTCAGCGAACATCTTACAGTTGTGGCAATGAGTGTTCTCACTATCGCTTCCTACAGTTTCTACACACTGGCAAACTGGCGAGGTATTTTCCTGCAGTGATTGGTTTTAATGCTAGGAGATCAGTCATGATAGTCATGTCTAGACCTGCATGCTTTGCTTATAAGTAAACTGTTAATGTCTTCTAATTCAGACACTGTGCTAACTAACCATAAGATTACTGGACACACCTCAGGACTTAGAAATGGGAAGAAAGTCTGTCTCAGTTGAACGATTATTCTGCTTTATTTGGATATAATAGGGAAGGTTAGATAGGTGAAATGTCTTTTTCTGGACTAAGCAAAGCATATCAGGGATATGAATAAAATGAAATGCTTCCTTTAACGGGTTCTGTCTCAAATGGCAGGATTTGACTGACATCCTTGACAGTTTTTGATTCAGGGTTTCTACACAGCTCTGGAAATGTATTGAAAATATTCTGTATATATATTTATTCATATGGCTGTACATATTCTGTGGTTTTAGACCCCTGTCATCTTACATACTCTAAAATGTGTGGTGAAAAATAATCATCTATTGAGAGACACGGTACAGGTTTAATTAACCAAAAATTTCAAATCAAATCAAAACCATTCAAAATAAGCTGAAGTTTTAAATTGAGACTGTGTAGGAACCCTGATAACTGAAGCTTGTCATTTTGGTAGTCAAACCCTCAACACCAGACAAGACACTTTTTTATAATTGTTATTAAATAAATCATGTTTGTTGCAGTCCAAATAAAGAATGTCTAATGTATGGAGTCACCTTATAGATAGCTAGATGGAAAATAGTATGATGCACACTTAGCTTTTTGGCCAATTTGAAACTTGATTTTGATCACTTTAATGAAGTCACAGTGCATACACAGGCCTTTTTATATTTTAATTTTATGATTGGTATCAACTCCCAAATAAACATTTTTTTCCTAAAAATAGTTGCTCATTTGCACCCATCACAAACACTTGGGACCTTAATTGTGTTGTTGGTCTGTATTAAAGTAAGCCAGTATAGTCCTCTCCCATTTTGTCTGGCATTGAGAAAGACTTTCAGATGACTAGCCAGTATTTATGTCTCAGTGTCTCAGTTATATCAATTTAATTCAGAGCCTGTTAGGAAACATTTAATTTTATACCGGGCTACAGAGGGGTTAGGTTTACATAACTGATTTCTAAATTAGATTTATCATAAAATCACTGTGTTCTTTAAACTGCATTTAATTGTGAAAATAATTTTATTCATTTTTTGGTGTTTTGTGGAAAAGCTGCTACAGATGGTCAGATCTTTTTGCTTAAAATATAGTGCCTAATCCATGAATGACAAATATCTACATTTTGGCCATACAAAAGTCACTTCCTACAATTTGAAATAACAATAAATGAGAGTGCTAAATTTATGAATATATTATAGTCTGCATTGCAGTA
>OMLF01010457.1:13925-40062 GCA_900302615.1 Holocentrus rufus
TCTTGTGAAGCCAATTTGATAGCTTGATAAGCAGCAAAACTCGAGACAGTACAGTGATTTCAAAAAGTACATGTCGTAGTACTGAATTCTGCAAATTGACAATTCCATTTGATTAAGTCCAAATTATCTGCCAGCCTATTTTCAAATTTTAATTTAAAAACCGAAAGTTTCTATTTATATAATTTCAATCTTGGTCAACTGGTACTGGTAACTTGGTAACTGAGTGGCATCGACACATTTTTATGTAACCAGTGTATGGCCTCAATGTATTCATTCTATTCTTCTTTTGGAAAGTGAGATATCATTTTACCCTTTCATTGAGACTAACAACCAAGATTTAGATCATTCATGAATTCTCAGCCAAGTTTTAAAGTATTGCAGCGGGAGATTGTCAAGCACCAAGAATATTTTATAGATTAAAAAAAAGTATATACACTGTATTTATTTAATGCCCCCAAGATGTAAAACGTGGTCATAATTCTTTTACTTTGCACAACTTCTGTATAGTCCTTCTGTGCAGTAAAAATCACAAAAAAATCACAAAAAAATCACAAAATTACAGTAAAAATCGCTTAAGGAATGGAACGAACATCAGACCACTACCTTGTATTTCAGCAGGTTCTGTTATAGTTGTACAAAATTATGACTGGTCATCATCGGACATGATCCAAACTTTGGAAACACACACTTAACTGAAAATGTCTCAGTCCCTACTAAACATCAATATTTTCACAGACACTAGTAAGACCTTTCACATTCACCGCTGAAGTGTTCTCATAAACACTGCTGAAATACATGTTCATGTGTGCTAAAAAATTCTCATATACATAACTGAAATGCTAAGACATACACCCTTGAAAATTGAAGATGCAGCGTGGAGTATTTCTGAAGAATTGTCCAAGGAATACTTCAAGGTTTTGGGAAAAATACTCTTTTTTTTTTTTTGAGTTACCCAGACTGAAGTTATTCGATACCATTTTCATCTCTGTACGTCTACTGGCTCGGTTCCTGTGTGTTACATGGTAATGAAATGCACATCCTGGAATTTTTTCAATAAACAAAAGTTGTTTTAGGAGAAGCTAGATGGTAAGAACTATAACCACTGAGCACATGTATCCTGCCTTCTAGCACTGCTGAAGGTACAGTCTGTAGATGGAACTATGCATGTTAAGCAGTTACAGTTCCTGCCATCTAACTTCTCTTTTTTAAAATTCCAAGGCATGTATTTCAAGTACACATGATACATTGTGTAAATAAGATAGCTTCAGAATTGCTGCAAGGTTTATTTTTTTCACTTTGACAGAGATAGAGTAATTATTCCTGTTTGACTTAGCTAAAGCTAAGCCAATACTACCCATCGGAGCTGAAGCAGTGGATGTAGAGAGGTGAAAATGGCATCGAACAGCTCAGTCTGGATAAGGATTTTGACCAAAACATCAGAGTTTTCCTTTAACTAGTTGGCATATGAGTGTCCTGAGCAAATTGGGAACATTTTCACCTACTGCAGAGATGACAAACCAGACACCTAAGACACACATAAGACAGACACCTAAGCAATGTCAAAAAGTGCAAAGTTTCTACAAGGCTGTCCAAGTCGGACATTGCTTGACGTCTTTTGTTTTAAACAAAGGTCCTGGGTTGGATGTGAGGGCCGGATGTCGCGATTACACAAGCCACCAGGACATCCCAGTAATGCTCACTTTTTTATGTTAAAATTGGTATCGATAAATGTTGGTATTGTGACAGCACTACAGTCGAATTTACCTCTAGACATAAATGACTGTCTGGGTTGGCTTTTTAATACCCATGGATGGGCATTGATTATCTCCCATTGCAATATTAAAGATGAAAGACTAGGGCAGCTTTTGTTTATTTTCATGTGTCAGGGTTATACTTAATCAGTGTAAGCTTGTTACGCAGTCAATCATTAGAAGTTTAACATGTAGACAGTGATAGAGATGAGGTTTTGTGGTTTCTCTTAAAAAAAAAAAAAAAGCAATGTGGCTAACACCTTCCCTCTTGTTATTTAGCCTCAGGAATGCTAGTGGGCAGACTGCAGCAGATCTGGCCCATGGTCAGGGCTTCCAGGAGTGTTTCCAACTCCTCACCAACGCCCAAAACCACCTCCTTCAGCTCAATGGATTGCATGCTAACGGTGCGCTGAACGGAAACAGCGCCACCTTTGGCCAGGGCCTCCTAAGCGGGGTGGCCAACAGGAAGAGGCTACTTGATGATGTGGAGAGCGGCCACACGAAAAAAGCCAGAACTGATAGTAAGCATTTATTCTGTGGCTGCTTCCTCTCAAGAAATGATCCAATGTTTCAGATTATTCAATGAAGTGAATCTTTCCATATAATTTAAGCATCAGCATTAGATCAGATTAAAAACGAAAAGAATAGAGCGAATTTCACTCCAACACAACACATTTTAAGTTCATATAACATGAATGAAAATGTAAAAAATGTTTGTCAAAAATTAAGATAATGTGTTAACATCAACAATAATTACTATTGTTAATATTATTATCATAATTCTTGCTATTAATAATTGTTTGTGTATTAACTTGCTTTCCTTTATATTTAAATAATCTTTCTCTATAATTCATAGTAATTGTTGGTTGTTGTAGTTGTAGATGTATCAATTAGGATGAGGAGTGACGATGGGGAGGAACTGGAGAGCATGAACGTGGAGTCTGCACAGGACCTGAACTCAGGTGGGACTGGAACTCAGACCAGCTTTAGTTTCACACTCCCATATTCTGATTGAGGTTAAAGATGCAGTACACTGTAGATACTCTGGTTCTCAAATGTTCCACATCTGATCTCTGACAGCCCTCTGATGGCTCTAAGGATTAAGGACAACCCAAACCATGCAGCTACTTTACAACCCCAATACAGTTGTGATGGCTACATTTAGTCATTGAAAACCAGTGAAATGAAAAGCAGTTGAATAGAAACTGAGATGAGCTGTGTTTGTAGCAAGGTTGTTCCAGTCTTGTAGAACTCGTAAAGCTATACTGGCATCTTTTCCAGAGAGTATATGCAAAACCAAATTCATACATGTGGTATATCTTTTTCTAAGTCAAGTTCCACGCGTTTTGCTTATTTGTTTCGACATGTCATGAACCTGGCAGAGATTGCATGAGATGTTCATGTTCGTTGCATTTCCTCACCTCCACCACGTCTTGTTTTTAAAACGGCAGATGATGACATCATGTCTGGCCGCAACATTGTCCCCGCTGACGCTTCCACCAACGGGCATCATCCCATGCTGCCTCATGCCAACCCGATCAACGCTGAACCACGGAGAAGTTCTCTGTCTCTCTCTGTTGCCGAGAACAAGCTGTCCTCCCTGCCACCAAATCAGGAGGCAGCGGAAGGGTCCGGTCAACGCCGCTCAGCTGATATGTGCGGCTCGTTGCATCTAACTGGGAGTCCGAGCAGCTGTATTTCCCATCGGCCAGCCTGGGGCCTGATGGCGGCTGACTGTGGAGACTCTCTACATTATGGACACTACCACGGCTTCGGAGACACTGCAGAGGACCTGACTGATACCACCAGCCGGCTTGAACACAGCACCAGCATAAAGGCTGAGCAGAGGTACAATCAGGCTGTGGTCAGTGCTGTGCAGCTCTACCACGGTTCCTAAGAAGAGAAGCTGATCGTTGAAAGCCTGCCTCTTTTCAGATGTGACAAACATACTGTTTGATATGCTTTTATTACCTGGAATATGTGTTTTAAGGCCGCATTATGTTTACCCCAGACTAGAGGTCTTCATGGGTCCACCTAGACCCAAAAAGCTGATACCCAACTGGAGAGCTGAGTGGATTCGGGTCTCCAGTTGGGAATCTTGACTTGTCTCAAGGGTCCAGTCAATTATAATTGCTGCGGGTCTCGGGTAAGCGAATCCGGGATTGATTTACCCGCATGGACCCAGGAGAACCTGATCAGCCTTTTTTCCAGATTAAATTCTTCGATCTATAACCTAGACCTACCAGTCATTTATGTTAGAAATGAAATAAGGTTCTCAAAACCATATTGTCTGCCTGTTCTCGCAACTAATTGATGTGAGTGAGTGCTGTGAGCCGTGGACTCGTGGACCATTGAGGCCGTGCGTGCACAGCTCACAGAGCTCACTCACATCAGCAGCCATGGAGCAGCCCCCGATTATCCTCGGGTCCACTTCAGTCCAGGCGTAACTACCCTCAAGTGTGCTTCAGATGGGGTCTAATTGTCCTCAGGCCCATTTTGGACCAGGTCTTTGTTTAAGAAAAAAGAATTTATTCATATTGGCTTTGGGTAACAACTCCACGGCTCCATCTTTTTGGACCCGTGAAGACCTCTACCGTCGACACAAATTTTGGCAGGTTCAGAGAAATGAAAGATTTTTGGTTGTGTTGCCTTGTGAAAAGCATTTGCATTTCCTTTTCCAATTCATTGCCTTTGTTTTTCATATATTTGCTAACATCTTATGGTCAGTTCTTCAAAATGAATGGTTTGGAAGCTTGGCTTGTTAGAGAATATCTGCAACTTTAACATGTTCAAAATGCTCATATTTCCACAGCCATCTTTGTCGCTATTTCACAAAGCTGTTTTTTTAGAGTCATTTCCGCTCTCCCTAGGTTCTTAGTACCTATCCTCATGCACCCCCAGTGGGGTAGAGAGTAAATAAACAATATGAGTCCAGTATACACACGATTGTATTGAGCAATGTGTTAGACTCCTTTTGAACTTTTGGCAAGTTCAAATTCATTGTTAGTATTATGCTAACCTGGGGGCTTTGCTGGGTTTGCACTATTGAGGGCTGTCAGGTTGGGTTTCTGGTGGCACACAAGATCAGCTGATCCCAGAGAAGTGGTACATTTTTTTTACTAACCAGGCAGGTCAGTCTGCTAGTGGCCGTCCATCCTCCAGACTGTGCCCTAAGCCGCACGCCTTAACCTTACAAGGTAGGAGAATCAGTTTTGCACTGAAATTAAAGTGAAAGAACAGTCAGGGCTGTGTTGGCCTGTATCTACCAAAGGGAAGTTTTTTTTTTTTTTTTTTTTTTACTCATTATTTATGTTTTAGTGCAGAAGAATGTGATTGTATTAAGCTAATATTAGTTTGTATTGTGCATACTGCAGGCTTTTTTTTGGAAAGTTATGGCAAAAAATATGATATCTCTAAAGATATGATGCCTCTTTTCTGTTAACACTATATGGGAATATGGACTTTGTGCCAGTGTTTATTTCAACATGGCACGATTAGTTTTGAGAAAACTGTTTTTATACTGACATGTTCTCCCTGTTTTCCAATCAAAATGTTAAATGACTAAAATGCCAAACATTATGTCATTAAAAATGGTCTAAAGTGACCATTGCAATCTTTTGACTTTTTTGTGTCATGACAATGAAAATAAAATTTGACTAGTGATGGTCTCTTTGTTTTTGGTTTTGGGGGTGGAATGTATTACATTTTGAGATATTTTACTAGATCTTTAAGGCAAAATTCTATCCTGCGACTATGTAAACCCTAAAAAGGTTTTGTTTTTTCTTTCTAAAATCAAATATGGACTGCCTACCAGCGCGCTTTAGTCTCCCCACGTGTTCTAGTCACAGCACATCCCATGTCTGTTAGCCAAAATGATACAGCTGTAATCATTCCTATCTACTTCCTACTGACCTTTTCATATATCACTGTCTTTATTTAGGTTAACCTGGCGTAAGTTTAATTCTGTTTTGTCTAATTTGTCCCCTTTGTTCCTGCACTTATTCACATACAGAGAGGAACTGTAACATAGCCACAAGAAATAAAAAAAAAAGAAAAAACTTGTTTAAAATAATGACTAAATGAAAGATTTTCAAATAATGAAAAATTATGTGAAATAATTTTGCATTTCATCTTGACTTAGATGTAGTATTATTTTTAAAGATTCCATTCAATAGGCCGACTAACGGCAAGTTTTATTTATTCATTCATTCATTCATTTGCAAACCTCAACCCAGAACACGAAGCATGTACATTCGTGATTCATTCCAACACCGCCACCTCACGTGTATGCCGTGGCCACACACTGGTGCGTCACCTGCGGGTTGCCTTACGTTCTTACGTCACCAAATCGACGCCCTGTGACTGTTCCATTATGAGGATGGAAGAGGGATGTTATGTATCATTTACAATAGTACAAACAACTTAGCCATGCACGCAACACGATGAAACGCAGTCTCGCATTCACAGACCAGAACTGCGTGTTTCACAAATACCAGAATCCGACCAATAAAAGGTCTCTGTGGTACTTCCCTCCACCGCATTATAAATCGATAATCTCTATTTTGAGAGTGGTATGTTCGTTAATTCCAGTTGGGTCAGACGAGGAGAATGTTGATGTTGGATTCCAGGTAGTTCAACTTGTTTTCATCAGAATTGTCAGTTAATGTAATCGTGTCAAGAGCGCATTTGTATCGTAAAGTGCTTCATAATTTGTAGGGATGTCAACTCCGGCGAGGAGGCGGCTCATGAGGGACTTCAAAAGGTAAGAGAGAAAAACTGAGGGGCTGTTTTCCAGTGGTTGTCATTTAATACTCTCAAGGCTGTTACCACAATGTAAACCATAACCTTCGGATACTTCGTCGCCTCGGCCCTTTCAGGGTTCCTTAGTTTGAGACCAACATATGCTTTCAGACCGTCATCGTTTTTTTTTTTCTTCTTCTCCCCGGTTTTAGAAGTTGTGTATGTGCCCCCCTCCCTTCTTTATTGCCAGTCTGCCTTCCCATCAACCCTCCACCCTCCAGGATCTTAAGCCATATGCTGTATGTATTACAGGTTACAGGAAGACCCCCCTGCAGGTGTCAGTGGAGCCCCGTCAGAAAACAACATCATGGTTTGGAATGCTCTCATATTCGGGTAAGATGCACAGCAATACATAATACCCACCAGTGTGACTGCTTTATTAATGCTTTAGACAAATTTGATTTTTTTTAAGTGAAACTTTAAGTAAAATGGAACAATCTATGCCTTGCCTGTGATAAAATGCTACATAATGGTTCTTTGCTGTAATTAAACTGGAAATTATTTCTGTTTTAGACCAGAGGGAACGCCGTTTGAAGATGGTGAGTTGACTCAGCTCTATTTCTACGGAGGTTTTGTTGTTGTTGTTGTTGTTGTTGTTGTGATGGTGTGTTTTGTAAGGGTAAGGGAAGTTGATAAAGTGCACCCTAAATGAATGCAGTAGCAGTTCCCATTCTCACTAATGAATGAGCAATAGTGCTGTTGTGGTATAGACCTTTTTTGCAGGAGCTCTTTTGACATGAAACAACAGGGTAAACGCAGTTGTTGCTAATGACATCAGTGAAGGTTCCATTCGATTTAAGCGTAGTAGTCTTTCCAGTGAGCCAGCATGAGCAATAGCAGGACCCTGGCTCTGTTAGACTGAATTGGAACTTTCGTTAATGTCATTAGTACTGTTTACATTGCATAAATTTGGACTATATCATTTTCTAAGACTAGGACATTTATGATTTGTGTGCAAGCATTGTCTGAAGCATTTCTAAATTTGTTCAGAGTAAGAGCAAATTTAGGTAAGACAATATTGATGAATCCCAGATTTGTGCTTAAAACACTTGTATGAACCTGTTTAAGCACAAATTTGTTCGTACGCACTGTTTGTGAATGAGGCCCATTGTCTGAACTTAATCAGCGACATTCTTATATGCTAGCCTCCCCTGTCATCTGCTGTAACACGACAGTGATTCAGCCTGTGGCAAATCCATGAAAGCTTTTTTCCATTTGCATTCATTCGTGATGTCTTTTTGTTTGTGACAGGCACGTTCAAACTAACAGTAGAATTCACAGAAGAGTATCCAAACAAACCCCCCACTGTAAGATTTGTCTCCAAGATGTTTCATCCAAACGGTAAGTCCCTCCTAGGCTTTCATGCTTTCACTTCAGTTTTACTGTAATGTTCCCACTTTTCCTTTTCAGTTTCTCACCAGTTGAATTACAACACTGGTGAAGTTTGCATATTCAGATAATACACAATGCATTTGTTAGAGGTTCTCTGATAATTTAAGCGGTCTGAAGTCAAACTGTGGGAGACCAGAAGTCTGATCTTTTTGGTTAAAAATATCAAACTTGGAGAAGCTACTGAATCTCAGGTGGATGCTGTTTGAGCTGTTTGTGTTTAAATTTCTGACGCAGTTCCACTCACTCTACAAAGTTACATACAGCAGCTTTAAGTACGATATGAATCATATTCTGCGTCATCTCATGCTGTGTTCCGTTCATCCATCCATCCATCTGGGACCAGGTCATGGTGGTAGCATAGCCCAGATGTCTTTTTCCCTGTCCACATCAACTAGCTTCTCCTGGGGGATCCCAAGGTTTTCCTGGGCCAGCTGGGATATATAGTCCCCCCAGCATGTTCTGGGTCTGCCCGAGGTCTCTTCCCAGTCGGACATGCCCGAAAACCTCCACAGGGAAGTCTCCCTCTGGATACTAAGTATCCCTGTGGAGGCAACCGCCTTGACTTGGGTGATCCTACCAGGAGCTAAATGCTCCGGACAGCACAGCACGCAGGGTCACAAGGGCACTCAGAGCCCTCCACCATGATAAGGTGGTGATTCCAGGAGCAGCATGACACATTGGTTGCTTTGTAGGTTCGTAGGTTGTAGCAGAAGTCATATTGTCTGATTGTGGACCCAACTTTCTGACATTGTCTTTGGCTGCAGTCGACCCAAACCGGCTGTCAATGAGCATGCTGCAAGTGCATTCTTGGACCAAGCTAATGACCGTCATCACTTGTCAGATTTCATCTATGACAGCAAGATGGGAAAAATGTATAATCTGTAGGGGGCTTTAATCATGTCCAATTCCCTCTATGCGCCACAGTCCTCGTCGTTGGTCCTAGTGTTGGCCTGGGGATGCTACTTCATATACATCTTTTCTTTCACAGAAATTCACACTGTCTCAGTCATTAGCTAACTTGATGTGTGTTTGGTAGATATGCAATCATTGGTCTTTTATATGACATGAGGGTGAGTAGATAATGATCAGATTTAAATTTTTGGTTGACCTATTCTTTAAATTTGTCCCCAGTCTATGCAGATGGAAGCATATGTCTAGATATTCTGCAGAACCGCTGGAGTCCCACCTATGATGTCTCATCAATTCTTACCTCTATCCAGGTATGTTCTCAAACTTACGTCCCATCTTGCTGTAAAGAGTGAACAGTTCAAACGCCATTAATTTGGTGGCAAAGGTATCAACTCTTGGCCCAAACAAAATTTTCCCTAAATTGCTGACTGACTCAGCCCGAAATGAAAATTGATTTAGTCAACATATTGAGGAATGTTCATTGAGCATATCCATGAAATTGGGTTTCCATGTCCTAGAGTTATGTCCATGTTGACTAAATTTGGTCATAATCAATTGAAGTGGTTCTGGTTTACTTACAAATAACCAAATTTCCAAAGACATTAATTAACATTTTGTGATTAACATTTGGTGAATATCCAACACGTGGAACTGGCATATCTTGAAGTATATTGTCAGTGGAGGCATGCACTCAACCAAAGTGTGAACATGAGTTGAACACAATGGTTATTTCTATTGATTTCTATGCAGCTCTTGTGGTCACAGTCACATTTTTCTCTTTGTTTTGTCAGTCTCTGCTGGATGAGCCGAATCCCAACAGCCCTGCAAACAGCCAGGCGGCCCAGCTGTACCAGGAGAATAAACGAGAGTACGAGAAGAGAGTTTCAACCATCGTAGAGCAGAGCTGGAGGGACAGCTGACCAGGATGAATGAGTACCTTGCAGAACTGATGGATGATTGGTCCTCTATGGGGTGCAGCTCTGTGATGCTCTCAGTCCAGAAAACACAGACTGTTGTGGTTAAGGCCTAGCTGGGTGACTGGTGAACAAATACCTTGTTACTTTTTCTTTTCATACTTGTAATCACTTTAACGGTTTGCTTGACATTACTATGAAGGACGTGTTGTTATTTTATCATCGCCTGTTCAGGACATGAAATATGTTCACCTCACTGTACAGCTGTACAGATACTGAAATGACATGATACCAAAATGCATGATCTGAGGTCCAGAAGCCTCACCTGTAATCATTTTCTTTGATTTTGTTCTTGATTTAATTGTACAGTATGATTGCTTCATATAATATGATAAAATCACAGTTAAAATCATACCTTTGGCTTTCATTCAAAAATCATTTTACTTTACTTTTCACGGAAAACAGGAGAAAAATCCTAGAAACCCACAAAGTTTGGCATGGTCATGACGTTCTCATAAATCCCAGCTGTGGCTTGGATTTGGTTGAGCGCTGAGTTAATGAGGCTCCACTTTTCGTGCAGCACAGGTTGGATGTTGCAGTCTCCCCTTGGAGACGACCCACATGTAAGAACGCCTTTCGTCCTGTGATATACTTCCCCCGCTCATCCACAGTTGTATAAACAGTCTGTATGTTTGGTTGTCGCACATTTGTATGAAGAAGACCATGTTAAATCATACCTGTTTTACGTAGTTCCCTGAAATTGTGTCCTTGATTCAGAGCTTGTAATTAAAAGGGTATATTTATTAGAAAGGTTTGGACTATTTTGTCAAAATTACAGTGCCAAAAGGGACTGGGCAAATGACAGAAGGAGCATGCTTTTTGTAGTTTTTTTTTTGTTTTGTTTTGTTTTGTTTTGTTTTTGTCTCAGACTCCCTCTATAAATTTCTAGTACCCACGCTAAAATTATATGAAAAACATGTAAATACTTAAAATCAAGCAGAACTTTTTCACAGCAGTGAACTTCTGTGAACAAATGATTTTGCACATTCATGTATATATTGAACAGCTTGAGATATAACACAAAAATTGATTTTAATACAACAGTGGATCATGATTGAAATTGTAGTGGTTAAGTTCATGGCTACACGCCAAGACTGATTGAAATTCGACTTTTATTCAGATGTGCTAGTTATCAAACTAGACCTAATGTCAGTATCATGTCATATATCTTTTAGCATGGGGAAATTAATATCAACTGCCAAAAGATCATCTAGGTAAATGTTTGATTTAACAAAAACAAACAAACAAACAAAAAAAAACATGGTAGACTCATATTGTTCTTAAAGAACGCCTTCATGTCTTGAAAGCTTTGCAGGATAGAGTCCAGAACATGAGTGTAGGTGCAAAAGGGCAGGGGAACGTCTGGTGTAACAAAAAGTTTGGGTTTGGTTCAAAGGTACAGGTAGCATTCTACATCCGTCGCTCCATTAGGTGGCGGTATGCAGTTATTTAAGCTGGTTTGCAGTCGCCAATAAACGAAGAAGAAGAAGAAGCAAAACAAGAACACGGCTACCGGGATTCAGACCGTACAGGACTCACGGTACGTCTATGGGACTATAAGACTGCTGTCACTGGAAAACTTGAATGTTAAACTAGCATGAGTGTGTATGCTGCCGCGCGCTCAGCTCGTGACGTTACTATGTGGAGAAACACAAGGTCGTTGTGGAAATTAAAAGTCCTCTATGGATTTTCTCAAGAGTCACTCAAGAGCGTCTTATGCAGATCAAGTGGAACCTGTACTGGTGGTGTTGGGAGAAAATGGACAAGACCCAGTGGATTTGACACTGGTTTGAAGACATACAACAGCCTGACCAAACAGAAAGAGCCTCTCATACTGGCAAGAGAAGGAGTGGCTACCTGGTATTTATTACTGCACTTTTACCACAGATTCATTCTCAGTAATGAGGTTGAGGTAATGAGGTTGATGAGCTGACTGAATGTGTTGTTCTGCCTCAGGTACAGCTGTGGACCCACTGTATATGACCATGCCCACCTGGGGCATGCATGGTAATCACATGGTATCATTATGTCTCATATAAGTCAGAGCCTGCGAGATGAGGCCCTGCTGAGTGTTTCTGTCTCTCTGCCTTGTCACAGTTCATATGTCAGATTTGACATCCTGCAGAGGATTTTGGCCAGGATGTTTGGAATCACCGTCATTCATGCTATGGTTATCACTGATATTGATGATAAAATCATCAAAAGAAGCTGGGAGGTAAGATCACTGGGCTGTAAACCAACTGAATGATTAATGACTAATGATGTGATTGGTTACTTTTTGGTTACAGTGGCAGTATGTTTTTTTTTGTTTGTTTTTTGTTTTTTTACGATTATTTGTTTCTGTCTTTTATTACCAGGAAAATGTTTCCCCAACCATCCTAGCTAGAATGTATGAGGAAGAATTCCAGAAGGACATGTTATCATTACAGGTTTGTGGCTAGGAAATTGGTGTTTTGTTTGCATATTGAAGTAAACTAAATCTAGTCAAAGCTTAGATAAATGACAAGTGAGTTTTTTTACTTGCAGCTTATCTGTATGAGCTCTTCCACAAATGCAATACCATGCAATATGAATATAGCTCATTAAGCATCACTATGCACTTCATTGCTGCACATAATCTATGACATATGTGTAAATATTTATATGGACAACTCACATTTTTTGTTTTTTTTTCCATTTGAGGTGATTCCTCCAACAGCGTATTTAAGAGTCACAGAGAATGTGCCTCAAATTGTGGCTTTCATTGAGCGCATCATCCAAAATGGACATGCCTATGCTACAAAGGAAGGTGAATATTTAGGAAATCCTCACTTTTCCCTTTCTGATTACATAATAGCTGTAGCCCCGCAACACTTGACTTTTGCATTGGTGTGGTTGCAGGTAACGTGTATTTTGACATCCAGTCTATTGGTGATCATTATGGCAAATTCCTGGGAGCTGTTGATGCCCAGACTGAGCCTGGTGGGTGTTTTTGTTTCCTTATAGTGACCTCTAATTTTGTCTATATGTCTTTTGGATTTGTGCTACATTCCACATATGTCCAAAAGTTGGGAGCTCCTACTAGCAAAAAAGCAGTGGAAAGGGTTTTATACTGGGAATTCCAAGTAAGACTCCAGCAAGATTTCTTAGCCTCAAATTTTTTTACAGCAACATGCCAATGGGGTGGCATACACTGTAAATGGCAAACAGCATTGCCTTTTAACATGTAAACATAAAGGTGTACCAACAGTTGCTAAAATCCCATTCCACTCCCATAGGTGGAGGATATCACCTGCCACCAAAGAATACAAGAATGGACAAGCCAAGGCCAAAATAACAAACAGAAACAATATCTGAGCTAGGAACAATGTCTGAAGAAATAAACATATTGCTCTTGCATATTGTCTTGGGTCAGCATCCACAGGTTCGCTGGTACCGCCTTTATACTCCACTCTATCCGACTCCTCCAATCAGCTCCCTCTGCGCTTCAAACACCTCTGTCCTGACAGCCTATCAGATGAGGCCCTGTGAAATGGCACCAATCATCCACACACACCCATTCATTCATTCATTCATTCATTCATTCATTCATTCACAGGACACAATAGGAAAAAGAACCTACCCATAAATGAGGTGTTCACGGACCACTCGGAAATTATGACTCCAAGTCGTAACACATTTTTCTTATGTTGTCTGTTTATAGTTTCATTACTATAATCGGAAATGTGGCTTTCTGAAACCCACAGATAATTTACTGACATTACTGACCTTGCTTGGTCCTCATGAGGCAGACAGTCACTTTACTAATGGACTGAAAACTGTTTTTCCAGGTGGCTCAGATAAACGAGACTCCAGGGATTTTGCTCTGTGGAAGCAATCCAAACCCCAAGAACCCTCCTGGGAGTCTCCTTGGGGCAGAGGAAGACCTGGTTGGCATATTGAATGTTCGACCATTGCTAGGTTTGCATTTACAATGACTTGTCTACTTCTAAGTTCCGCTCTCATAAATTAATAGATGCCTCAGACTTCTTAACGTCAAAATACATCTGTAATGTAAATGTAATCTGTAGGTTCTGGGCCATGGACTCGAAATGGTCCAGCATCAACAGGGTACCAAGCTACAACATTTTCTTTAGTTCATTCTAGATTAAAAGGGCATTAAAGGAATACTCCAACGTTTTGAGTAAAATACCCCTTTTCTGACTTACCCAGACCGAGACAAGATGTTCAATACCATTTTCACCTCAGTACGTCCACTGGTTTGGTTCTTATGAGTAGCATATTGGGTTAGCTTAGCATAAAGACTTGAAGTCTACAGGAGTCAAGAACGTGTGTTCAGTGGTTATAGTTTCTACCATCTGTAGTTACTGCCAACTAACTTCTCCTAAAACGACTTGAAAGAAAGAAATAAACCTTACAGCAACCCCTGAAGCTGTCTTATTTACACATTGTATCGTGTATATTTGAAATGCATGTTTTCAAATTTAAAAAAACAAACAAAAAAAAAATCTAACTTGAACTAAAATGACTTTTTTTAAATTTTTGTATTTTATTACGGTGTAATACATGACACATTGTGTAAATAAGACATCTTCATGGTTGCTGTAAAGTATATTTTTGTGATTTTGACAGAGCTAGGCTAATAACTCCTGTAGACTTCAAGTCTTTATGCTAAGCTAACACAAAATGCTACCCATCAGAACTCAAGCAGCAGTTTCTTTTGGGGGGTGGTGTGACTGTGAAATATGATATTCCACAATTACTACAAGCTACTGTTTAAGGTTTGGTATTGCATGGAAAATAAATAAAATCACGTGTGGTTTTCTGTTCAGGCATAGTAAATTGTATTGTTGTTTCCTCCGTGATGGTTTCAGCTTGGTGTTTGGGAGTCAGCTGGACATCCACTCTGGAGGCATTGACTTGGCCTTCCCTCACCATGAGAATGAGATTGCCCAGAGTGAAGCTCATCACCAGTGTGGACAGTGGGGAAACTACTTCCTCCACTCAGGTAAAGGGCTAAGCCACCAAGTTCTTTTCAACATTAGTTTAACTTGGACAGAAAGACCTCATTTACACTTAGTTTTAATATGTGTTCTGCATCGAGATAGGCTACCTGGATAATGAGCAGTCTGGTCATATCCTTGCATTTACACCAGATATATAGGTATTGTAAGTTGTACCCTCAGGTTTACAAATTTCTACCCTAATGGGATCAATATTCCATTTTCTCTTCTAGGGCACTCATGTTCACTTTAATTTACATTATCTATTTTGTGGACTGCTTATTGGAAACGATTTCTGTTTGTAATTGTTTTTAATTATCTTGTTTTTAGGGCACTTACACTTAAAAGGCAGTACAGAGAAAATGTCCAAATCTTTAAAGAACTATATCACTATAAAGGTAAAGTAGTGCTGCATTTTATATAATCACATATAGGGGCATATTTTTGTTTCTTAATGCTGAAAGTTAGATTGAGTACACTACATACTGAATATAGTATTTATCACACATTTTGAATTAATCATTCTTTCTCGCCTTCTCCTGCACACTAGGATTTCCTTCAGTCTTATTCTGCAAGTGAATTCCGGATGTTTTGCCTGTTGACAAAATACAGATCAGGTGTGAATAAATATATTATTTTTTAGGAATCAGTGTTCATTGTTGTAAAAGTGTATAAAAAATAAAAAAGGGTAGTGTTAGAACTTGATAGAACTTGACACAGGGAACATGTGTTCAATACTAAATGGGGAAAAAAAGAATTGAAGCTCTCTGGTGTTTCCACAGCTATTGACTATAGTGATGACAGCATGACAGAGGCACAAAGCTCTTTGGCTACTGTTTCTGCCTTTTATCATGATGCCCAGGCCTATATGAAGGGTCAGCTGCAGTGTTCAGCTGTACAAGAAGGACTTCTCTGGGAGAGGTAATATTTTGTAATATGACATCTACATCTGTCTTGATCTGGCTTATACATGGTCTCGATCATATTTACATAATGAGAACGTCAGATATTATTTCAAATGGCAGTACATGAGATGAATGATCCTTGAAAAGTAGTAATCTGTCTTCCAAACAAACAGGGAATGTAGAGGGTATCACTTTGTGTGCACCAGAGGTTTACCCAGCAAATGGGCAAAATACCCTTTTTCCAATTTAGACTTAAACCTAGACTGTTACTATTTTCACCTCTAAATGCCTGCTAGTTCAGTTCTGATGGGTAGCATTTTGTGTTAGCTTAGCATAAAGACTTAAATTCTACAGGAGTCATTAGCCTAGCCCTGTCGAAGTGAGAAAATAAATGTTACAGCAGCCTCAAAGCTGTCTTATTTACACAGTGTCATGTTTGAAATACACATCTTTGAATTTTAAGTAAAGAGAGTCTTCTTAGGAGAAGTTAGATGGTTGGAACTATAAACACTGAACACATGTTCAGCAGTTATAGTTCCAGCCATCCGACTAATCTAGCCATCTAATACACCTAATATATTGTGTAACTAAGACAGCTTCGGAGTTGGTGTAAGGTTTATTTTTTCACTTTGATGGAGCTAGGCTAATGACTCCAGTATACTTCAAGTCTTTATGCTAAGCTAAGGTGAAATGGAACCCATAGGAACCGAACCAGTGGACGTACAGAAGTGAGAATGGTATCGTACATCTTTTCTCAGTTTGGATAAGTCAGAAAAAGGGCATTTTTCCCTTTATAAGCTTTCATGAGCTGGGTATAGATTGATTCACTCTTGTGCTATATCAGTCAACATAGTGGTGTTTTGTTTCCTCAGGTTAGCTGAGACTAAAGCCACTGTGATGACAGCGCTGGCAGATGACTTCGATACTCCAAGAGCCATTAGTGCTATAATGAACCTGGTTCACCATGGGAACTGCCAACTACATCCCATTACAAAGGTAACTTATATCAGACTTAAGCCAACCTGCACCTGCAATACAATATGTGGATGTTTTAAAGTAATACATATACACCTTTTGTGAAGGCAACACAAACTAACAGGTTTTTAAGTTGCACTGCTTCACAGACACTGAAAAGTTTATAACTGTATGAATAATATTTGTGTTGTATTCATGTCCAGTCTGATGGATCAGCACGAAGCCCGGCAGTGTTCGGAGCGATCCTGTTCTACATCAGGGAGGTCATGGACATGCTTGGGATCGATCTGCTATACAGAAAGGTACAAGCTCATACATCATATGGCCGAATTAACTGAATGAGTTGAAAAACATCTTTAATGGTGTAACTCTACCACAAAAGATTTGACTAAAGATATATGACTATATATGACTAAAGACTAATTCGAAACTCTGGTTAACAATTTTGCCCAAACATTTCTCCATCTCCTCCTCCTCTGGTACCCAACATGCTCTTGTTTTCCTGCATACTTCCCCAGGAAGCCAGTGCGCTGGAATGTTCTGGAAGTCTGGAGGCAGTTGTTGAGCAGTTGACCCTTTTCAGAAGTGAAGTTCGAGCGTTTGCCCTCACCCGTCAGGACCCTACAACCCCCGGAAACCTCAGTAAACCTGGACTTTACCCAGAGAGGATCCCCCTCCTTAAAGCTTGCGACACCCTACGTAATGATCTGGCACCTTTGGGTGTGCTGATAAAGGTGTGCTTCTATCTACTGAATTGGCTCCGGTTTAAATTTAAATTTGAGGGTGTTTTTAAACCAAGGGAGCTTTGAAGGAAATGGTAAAAAGAATCTTAGATTGTTTGGTAAAACCTAAGGGAAACGTTACTTTTTATTCTTCAAAAGGCTAATTTTTAAAATGTGTCATAATTACAGTTTTAATCAACAGGATTTCTGGTTGTGGTTTCAGGACAGAGGAACCAACTCTACATGGGAGATAACCCGGAGAAGGCAAACAGACCTGGATAAAAACTAGAAGCCCATTTGAAACCAAGCTTTACTTCTGGGACTGTGATGGCTTCAGTCCGGGCTTGAATGACTCATTTTAACATTTTCAATTGAACAACTTGTTTTTTTTTTTTTTTTACAATGCCAAATGCATTTGTTTCTCCATGAAAAGACTCTTTTATGGAATCTAAAGAAATAACAAAAAAACATGTTGATTTCATGAGAACAGAATGGAACTTATTAGACTTGATAACCTGTTTTGCTGCCTTATGGATTCAGTATCAATCTCTCACATTCCTTATTTTGATGAGTCAGACTCATTCACAAATATTCTGGTTTGAGAGATCACAGTCATCGGGATGATGGCTGTGATTATTCAAGAAACTGCAGGTTTGAGGCACTTAATACGCTACCTGGATTTAACTAAGCAAATAAGTATGAGCCTCCCATCGTCTTTGGGGAAAAAATGTGGTCAGAAAAAAAATCCTGATTGATCCGCGATCACTTAAATGTGTGGTGAAATCAAATCGAAGAAAAACAGTAGAACTCGGGGCTATGTATAATAGTGAAAGTAAGAGCATTTCCACACGCACAGTGCGAAGGGAACTCAAGGGATTGGGACGAACAGAAAACCACTAATCAGTGAGGCTAACCGGAAAAAAGGCTTCAATTTGCTAGGGAGCATTAAGACTGGACTCTGGAGCAATGGAAGGTCATGTGGTCTGATGAGTCCAGATTTACAGCTAAAGGCAACGAAATATTAGAGTGTGTGACCTTTTTTTATTTTTTTTTGCTGGTTCCCAAACACAAGAAGCCGACTGATGAACAGACTGTGATAGAAAATAAGATATCATTACCTCTAGTGTCGATGAAATGCAGCTTCACACTGGCCTCATGTGTTTGGTCTTAAATAATCCAGTGCCTCAGTGCCCAGTTATAAAAATCATCTAAAATTCTTTTTCTCAGATGTTTGCTTAAGATTTCCTCAGAAAAAGTTTTAAAATTTAACTTGGACCATGTTTTATCCTTAAATATATTTCAAGGATTTATTTAAGTCAATTTTTGTTGCACAATCATCCTTAGCAATGGCAATAAGAGAAAACACAAGGTACTTTGCATGGCAACTTACTCTTGACTAAAATGATAGGTTGCTTTTTTCCTCACTGAGGAAATGTCTGAAAATGCAAAAAATAACACAGCAGTGATCCAAGGGCCCAGTGTTTCGAAGGTGATAAACTCCTGAGACTGCCCACTAAAAAGCAGGTGAAGCGGTTTAAATCAAGTCCCAGACCACTTATTTCATCTCCCACTAAACTGGTATCAAGATCTTCCAACCGAACATAAACGTGTTTTTCCAGAGGTGATGCCCCAGTGGTCTCTCATTGCAACTACACTGTGAACATGAGTCCAAGTCCAATCCCAAAGATGCAGATTTAAAAAAAAAAATATAATACATAGGTGAGAGTTATGATGTTGGGATTGCCTAGCTGAAATAAAACCATATCCTACATGTAGTACAGCAGATAAAATCTTGAAATCAATCACTACACCTCCAGTTCATTGTTTAACTACCCAAAATTATTTTTTATTAAATTAAATTCTGACAAACTATTTGTATTCAACAAATATCTTTTGGACATGATGTGGTTGCACAGAGCTGCTTGACCAAACTGCCATGGAGGAGGTTCAAGCTCTGCTCAAATGTGTCCACTGATGTTTTTCTGTGCTTGATGCAAAATGTTTTGGAGGTAAAGCAAAGGCTCAGGGAACAATGTGAGAGGATAGAGTGCATTTATGCTCTCAAGGGAAAAATATGACAAAATTACCAAAATGCTGAATCGTGGGTCTAGTCACTGTTTATGTTTTATGTGTGATGTCTGTTCTGTAAGATATTTTTGTTGTGTCACAGTCCAAAAGAACATTGGTGGCCAGATATATTGTAGATGTTGGAGAATAAAGTGTCCTGTCAGGCTGTGTTTCGGATCTCTGGCACGAGGTTGATCAGAGAATTGCTGGCCTGGGCCAACTCTGTGATTGAAACTCTGCCTCTCTGTTTGATGAACTGGGCCACTGAGTTGAGTTCCTGTGGGGTGATGGAAATGAACTTCCCTCTGTCGTCAATCACTCCTGCAGAAAAGAGAAATGAAAGATGAGAGGAGCAGAGGTTTTTAAGTAGTAAGGAGTCAGTTTTACATTTAAAAAGTGTAGATGTGGAAGTGCATACAAATATAGATTCAACAATTTTGTTTGAAGTTTGCTGCATAAGAAGTAGCAACACCAACACCACAGGTGAATCAACCCCAGTGGTGCAATCAAGTCCATAATTTCAGGGTTTGTTATTCCCCTTGGCCGCTCCTTTCAGATGCCTGTATGAAAAAATTTGCATCACAGTCCAGTGCCGTTGTACCTCTGCAACTCGCAGGTCCACTAACCTGTGAGGGAGCCATCAGCTAACAGGTCCTGCAGTCTTGCAATAGCATCCTGTGTTCGCATCCCAAAGTGTGAGGCCAGGTCTTCCAGCAAAACCACTTTAGAGTCCTGGAGGACAGAGTCGATGTGTTCAGTCGTAAAGCCGTTCCAATGCTGCGGTACAAGTTTGAGTGTGTTGTGTCAGCTCTTACCTCAATGTACTGGATGAATTCTTGCAGGAGGCTGCGCGACTGAAAAAGACAAACAAACATTTACTACGTCTTAGTGATTATGACATTAATTCATTTGTTCCAAAACAAAATACTTGTGGGCACTGCAGCAAATGACAAGTTTATGTACTTCTAAGGGTTGGATCACATTTAAAATCTTAACCATTTCTGAAAACATACTGCATCGTGCTGAATAATGGATTTCACAATTTTTTTTTTTTGAGCTTGCAAGTAATGCTTATTCCAGACAATTAGCGAGTGACATGGGGTAACACACATTTGCCACCCAAAATTTAACAAATATTCTGCTGAATCCTGGAACAACAACACCGATGACCCAACCTCTATTCCCACTGGAACTTGCTAATTTTGGCGATATACGTAAAGGAATGCTCCAACATTTGTGGCAAACTAACTTTTTTCCAACTTTTCCAGACTGAGACAAGATGTTTGATACCATTTTCATCTCTGTGCATCCACTGGTTCAGTTCCTATGGGTAGCATTTCATGTTAGTATAAAGACTTGAAGTCTACAGGAGTCATTAGCCTAGCTCTGTCAAAGAGAAAAAATAAACCTTATAGCAACTCCGGCGCTCTCTTATTTACAGAATATATCGTGTACTGCACTGCACTGTAAAGAAATACAAGTCTTGAAATGTGTTATTATTTTTTTTGAACGAGAGTCATTTTTGGAGAAGTTAGTTCAGCAGTTACAGTTCCTACCATCTATAGTTCCTGCCAACTAACCTCCTAAAATGACTTGTTTTTTAAATAAATTCCAAGATGTATATTTAAAATACACACACGATACACATGTATCGCTTTGGTGGAGCTAGGCTTATGACTCCTGTAGACTTCAAGTCTTTATGCTAAGCTAAAACAAAATGCTACCCATAGGAATGTACAGTGGACGTACAGAGATGAAAATGGCATCAAACATCTTGTCGCAGTCTGGGTAAGTCTGACTAAAGTCTGTCACTAAAGTGAGCTGATCTGACCTGGTCGTCAGTCAGCTGCTGCTCCTCTCCTTGGTCTTCTACAACAAAGGACGCTTTAAGCCTCAGGTACTCCTCTTCCTCCTTTCTCTCCTGCTCCTCCTTCGCTTGGCGCTCCTCCTCCTCCTGAACAAAACAGGGGACAGACAAGTTCTGAGTGAGACCAAAAGCCTCTTTGTGGAAGCCAAAACATCCTCATATAAATCACAAAATACACGACAGCGTCATCACTTTGTTAAGTGTGCGCTGTTACAGGTGATGTTTTGGGGTTAGGTTCACAGTTAGGTTTGCAATGACAGTTATGTATAAAAGTGGATGCAGAGCCAAATGGCTGGGTACTATAGTGGAATCCAGTCAAAATATTTGCTTTTTAGGACGTTCATTATGATCATAATAAAAAGGATGGCTTTCTAATAGACAGTGTGGTGTAGTTAACAGAAATCACAGCAAAGTTAACATGGGTTAAGGTTTAGGACCTTGTTTAGGCTGAGGTGATGATTAAGATTAGTTAGGGATCAGGTGTTATGCAATGTTGTCAATCTAAGGTCTTCAAAAGTACTAAATTCTAAGACAAACGTATGTTGAGTGTGTGTTTTACCTGTTTCTGTTCCAGAAGTCGCTCTTTCTCGTCTTTCTGACGTCTCTCCTGCTCTCTGAGCTCCTGCATCCTCTTTCTCTCCTCCCTCTCCTCCAGCTCCGCCTAATAAAAGAACACACTGCATCATAACACAATACGCCATTTGGGTAGAGCAACTGAACAAATAAACTGAACTGTGCCCATTCCATGTGGATGTTTTTTTCCCAGTTTAAAAATGGCTTTCTAAAGGAATTAAATTTTTCTTATGTTTTTAAAGATATCATTCTGGACTAGGTCAGGGTATCGAAAAATGGTAATGTTTTATCAAATATGATTAAACATCTGATCATGCATGGGACGATGTTACTGACACTAAACTAGTGATGTTTAGCTCCTAATGACTGACTTAACCTTGTATTATGTATTGACATAAGGGTAATTGGCTAAGTTAACTACATAACAAGCAAAGTTGGTAGCTCTGAAGCTATCAAAATAGACATTTGCAGTAGGCAGCTAGTTGTGGTATTTTACTATGTAAATCCTACTGTATCCTACTGTTTCTATTAATAGAAAGTATTTAAAAAGTATCAAGTAGGTATTGGTACTGAATTAAAGGCATCGAAATTTGTACTGGTATTGAAAAATTTCAAGCAATAACCAGACCTAATCTGGACAAGTTTAATGAAGATATTGTCAAAACTAATTTTTGCTTGGGAGATCAAGTTCATTTTTAAGTTACTGCAACATTTTCAAAAATGTAACATTTTTTTAACAAGCTGTTTTAAAGCTATAGAAAGAACATTGCAACTTGACTTGGTTCTGAATAATGTGCAACCTTTAAAAGAGTGTTTTTTTAGGCCAAAAACATTTAAATAAATCGAAATGAGTATTTATTTTCTGAAACATGTCTTAAATAATGTACACTCACATGAGATGATTCAAATTATTTTGGAGGTTTAGAATAAGATATTTTATACTACATAGATTTCAAAACAAAGAAGACGAAGGAAAATGACATTGCTCTTTTAAATTACCTTAATCTTTGGTCATTAAAATATAGCCGTGTGCATTATACTGCAATGGGGAAGAACACAGAGAAGAGAACAAAAATTTTGCTGAACTTGATTTTATGTGTTTAGGGCCTGATTTTTTCTCAGGATGGCTTGTTTTGTGATACTGTTTCTTTCTTGACTGGAAGGACCACAGAACTTGAACGGATCCATTCAGGTTCTGTGGGAAGGACGCACTGTCTTATTTAGAATGTAGACATGTCCTTTCCTTTCCTACACCCCCATCACAGTACAACACACACGGATGCATCTATCTCAGTACGCCAATCCTGATTGGATAGTGACTGCAACATCTGTGTCAGGCAGAGTGTCTATCCCACCTCTCTCTGGGCTTTCTTGGCCTGTTTCTCCTCCAGCTTCCTCTGCTTCTTGGCTCCAACTTTCCCTGTAGGCTGGAAGCCCGGCTGCTCATCCTCTTCTTCCTCCACCACAGGGTTTTCCTCTAGAAAGAAGAGGAAATTCTGTCAGCCTCACAGGTGATTAACAGCTTGATCTACAACAGCCTACAACATCTCATTATTAAATCACATTAGTTAATCACAACTTTATCTTAGTGTTTCATTTGAGGTAAAACCATTAAACTGTTGCTATAAAATCAGGACCATAGCATAAAAGCCCCAGTATAGAGTGATTTGGTCGCAGCACACAGCCTTTTGTGTTCTACTGCTTGAGTTAAAAAAATATGAAATTGGTATAAATCATTCATATAGCTCATTAAAATTCACCTGTTCGAGTTTTAGCTGACAATAGAGCATATTGGAATTTCCATATTGGAAAAATTAACAGCCAAATTACACAAAGTAATGCAAGCCTCCCGCAAACTATCAAAATTCAGTTTGCATGACCCATCCCCGTTGTTCACCATTGTCCGAAGCATCTCTCTCGGTTCGTCGGTTGATCATCCTGGCATTGAGGTTCCTCCTTCGACGAGGCATACCAGCTCCTCGCTCCTCTGCCGCCTGCTGAGGGCGCCCCACTGCCCGCTGCACATCCTGCTGCTGCTGCAAATCAGCTGAAAGTGCACGTGTCACCGTATATTATGGTTCATTTCAGATTTCTGTGCGTAACATCCATCTCGAATTTTGACAGAGTGACTAACTCTTAAATGCATACTGACGAGCCTGGACACACAGACACACACACACTTGATGTTTTTCCAGCTGTACACCAATGAACGGTAACTGACAACACACATCTGCTTTGAAATTTAACGTGGAGAGCAAATGATGCGCATTTTGCACTACCTGCCTATGTGCTGTAAATTGTTGATCTATAAACTGCTTGCTCCAATTACCCCCTCTCATTCAATAAATAAATGAAAGAAGCAAAATTGTTTGTGTTATCAGTTTAACCTTGTATTTATATATTGTTATGGGAGAAATAAACATCAGAAAGACTACATTTGAAGCCCAATTGATACAAAAATCCCTTTTATTCCAAGAGTCCATTTTTTTCTGACAACTGTTAATCTCTTGATGAAAACACTGTACCTACATTCACACGATGTACTATCAGTTTTTTTTTTGTAACTACTTTTTGTGTTCTCTGTATTTAACATTTTGTATTTTCTGCTTGCTCTATTATTAGTTCTATCCTCTCTGATGCTGCATTAATCCAATTACCCCGTATGCTAGCTATTTTCAAATAATGTGATGTACATGGATTACATTTGAAGTTAATGCCAAGAGGGGCACACTGAGTCCTGACAGCTGATGCTAGGAAGCTAACTACATGTTACTACTGTCCCAATTGTATCAACATCTACAGCCTACTTATTAGCTACTTACAATGTTAATTTAACGTCAGTGGAAAAGACAGAATATGACAATGATGAATGAACCAGGTATGAGGAAACGTTGAAGTTGTGAAACGTGCAGCTGGCTAAGATAAGTAACTAAGGTTCGCACTTGGCTAGCATGTTTGCTAACAGGTTAACATCCTTTAGTTCCTCACCTTCTTGTGTTTTACCCCGCACTTTCACCGCAAACACAATCAGCACAATAAGAATGGCAGCGGCTACCAGGTACAGAGCAACATCCATGGCTAATGGCTTTGGATTTTTACAATTAAATTAAATTCATGTGGTACATTTCAGGTCTGTTTAGCTCGCTATCTAGCTAACTGCGAAGCTAAGAAGACACGTCTGCTCTTGACAACAACAAGACAACTTCCGCTCACAACCTTTTTCGATCTTCTTCCGGTTATAAAGTCAGTGGAAGTGCATTCTGCCACATACTGAACTGAATCTGGGAAGAACCAAATCTGCCAAAGAAAAATCAATACATGATTCGATAAACTGATTAATTAAAAATACATCTGAATTTGAATAATTTTAACTTTCACTACAATTTTGTTTGTTTATTTGTTTATTTATTTGTTTTTTATTATATTTAATTTAATTTAATTTAATTTAATTTAATTTAATTTTACCAATAATAGGACGAATGTCAATGTATGTGATGCCAGAGACCTTTGCTCTAAATGTATCTGGTAATAATAATAATATACAGTCCTTACTTTTGACCGTGGGAGGCGGGTTTGGTTTGTTTAGACGATAAAACGAGTTTTCACGTGCGATTGATTAATTTTGTAAAAAGTTGGATAACATCTGAAAGGGTAGGAGGAGATGGCGGAGGCATCAGCCGGGAATGGACGGGGAAAAAATAATCGGCAGATTGTGGGAAATCCCAGTCGTGTTGAAAATAATTTCCTGGCGGTTGAGCACAACTGTTCCGTGAATGGATCAGAAGTAGGCAGTTGGGCAGATATGGAAGAGGAGGAAGGGGGAGATTGTGAGTTTGAAAGGGGAGCAAGTGGATGGAGTAATGGGAGGAATAAAAGGAAGAAGAAAGGCAATGAGGACAGTTATAGCAGTGAGGAGGAAGGAGCTGAGCATATTGAGAAGGAAACATCGGAGAATTGGTTTGTCATAATAAGATTCAATGAAAAGACACAAGAAAACATGAAGAAGATTAATCCCTTTGTGCTAACAACAATTCTAGCAAGTAAAATAGGAGAGATACAGTTTGCAAAGGTCCTGAGTGATGGCAATTTATTGGTGAAATGTGCTAATAAAGAGCAAGTTGAGAAGGCACTCAAATTGAAAGAGTTGGGGAAGAACAAGGTGGCAAGCACAGGGAGGGTGGGAGCACAAAATGGTGGTGGGTGCAAAGGAGTGATTACAG
>OMLF01010460.1:0-10000 GCA_900302615.1 Holocentrus rufus
ATGCAAGGTTTTTCTTTTCTTTTTTCCGTTCTTTTTGTTCTTCAAAAAGAGCAATTGGGGGCAGCCAACAAAAGGGGCCCCTAATAAGCTGCCTACATATCACAGCGGAGGGTGAGTCCCGCGTTGTGTCGGCAGAATGATTAAAAGTTACCTGTGCCAAATGATTACCGCTGCGCTGCCCCGGGTTCAGCGGCGCTGAATGCGAGGCGGCCTTTTACTTAGCCGGCGCTGTTTAATTAAAACACAGTCAAATGAGATTTCGCCACAATAAGGGACGATAATGGGTCAGCTAACTGATAGGGAGCGCTTTATCCGTTCTCATTAACCACTCCCTTGATAGCATTCATGTAATGGAGGAGTCCATCACCCCATCTCATTTGGGAGGAAAGAAAGGAAGGAGGGAGGAATTGCGGGGGAAAGATGGAGGAGGGAGGGCAGAATGTTGGAAATAATACAATTAGGAAAATGCTAACACGTCAGGAGTTATTGTCCCTGTAGGCCAATGTCATGGGATGCACTTTCATGTAGGGTACGTCACCATAGCTCTGATTGCTATCATACATCTAGGAGTCATTGTCTGTCCAACTGGCACTTATCCTGACCCAATCTGCCTCATTAACCACAACAACTAACTGTACTGCAGCAGAAACACACGACATTTCAGTGTGTCATGTGTGGCATGAACGTCGGAAAAGAAATGTCATATTGCATTTTGATGATCCTCACTGTGAACGTCAGAGCAGGTCCTTGGGAAAAAAAGTCGTGCCGGTCGATCGTCAGAGAGCGTTCATTAGAATGCTTTACGCCGTTCGGAGCAGCTTTCGCAATGAAAGTCAAACATTGGCGCGTGGCTCACGTCGCAGGCCACGTCTTCGGCCTTGAGTTCCCAACGGAGACATTAGAAGTGAAGCTACCACTCCAAATAAATCACACCACACACATACTTTAACAAATTACCCAGGAACATCATTAGTTCTCACTACTTCGACAGCCAACACTGAATGAATCACCTTGTTTCCTCTGTATAGTACTCTATGACTCTTGAGACTACGCTTGGTATTGGCCTCCTACTGCTTCTCATTCACTAAATGGCCCATTTCTGCACATAGAGGGTCACTTGTAGTTCTGACCTTGAAAAAATGTTTTGAATGAGGAAAAATGAATGATAAGGAGGTGTTGGCAGATTCGCAATTGTGCAGTTCCCTTTCACTGGTTTTGTTTGGCGTTCTGTTGCAAGCCTTGAGGAGGACTTGGAGGAGGAAGAGAGGGTGGGAGGGTTGTAAGAGGTGGAATAAAGTGAGTGGAATAAAGGCCTTGGACTTGTACCTTCATAGAAAAAACTTACACATTTAAACTTTACACTTCAAAAATGTCCACTTTAGTCATTTAATCTCATATTCGGTTTTAAAGTCTTCTTTCTCTTTAAACTAGAGAAAAATTCTGGGGTGAGATAACAAGACATGAATAAAGCAGATGACTCGACGAGTATCACAAAAATGACACTTGATTAAAGAGATTTCTTGAAACAAGTTGATATGTACTAGAATTATTATGTCATGCACTTGCTTTAAAAGAAAATTCAACCCAAAAAATTTTGTCACTGTCACTATTCGCAAATAATTAATAAACACGAAGCATGGATGACATAATGTTACATCCAGATATTTCCAACAGGTACAATGGAGGCTTATAGCGGAAAATGTTTCAACGGTAAACGTCCCTCAGAATCAAAGAGCAAGAGCTTCTTTTTGGAGCCATTTTGTACCAATGTTCAACAGTCATAGAGGGAGAAATCTATCGCAGAAGAGGCAGAGATACCAATTTCTCCAGCCACAGTAGTCTCGGCAGACCAGAATGCAGTGTAGCTGCAAGGCATGATGAGTTTTGGGTAAGGGACGCAGCTGCAATCATAGACATATGCCAGCAATATTTATATGCCTATAGGCCTGCCTTTGATTGAAAGCAACAAGTTCAGCCGCATTCTCTGGGTGTTGTCAAAATGCATTCTGGGACATCACTAACTGCCTGGGCAGGTTGAGGTAAAGTACATCAAAGACATAGGTACACTTCATCATAGAAGAACAAATAATGTATAGACCATTGGCCGGGGCTTCCATGGCACATCCAGTTCCTTCATCTTTTTTTTGGCTATGGCAAAAATGAATCATGTTTCTGGTTCCTCTGGGCCAATAATTTTGTTCTTTAGATATGTTAAAGGATAACATTACAAAGACTACTATTGACATAATATATTTTTCATTTTATAGCAGCTTAAAATTGTTCCAAAGATCCTGTCTAGTTATCCAAAGATAACTAGAGAGCGCTCAGTAGAGCACATACCTCCGCCAACGCTATGCAATTGTCCAAGATATGTCAGTTCAGCCCTTTCTCATTCCCAGGGCATCAAAAACTGCAGCTTCGTCAGTGGTCCAACGTTTGAAAGTATAATGCACTAGGTATGCCTGTAGTGTCAGTTTGAGACGCAAAGTCAATTACATTGATGTGATGTAGTACAAAGAAGAATAAAGCCCATGAAAGGAGGTGGCCAGGGTGGATGAGGGATATACAAGACACAGGGCTTTCATCCTGGGACCGGAGTTCGATTCCCATGTGAAGTGAGACTGTTCTACTGCCTAAACCTCACCTTTTCCTAACCTTAACCAAGTAATTTTGATGCCTAAACGTAACCAAACAGTGACCGCTTTGTCTTCTGTCTGCGAGTGACGTCACAGTGACACAAAGAGTCAATGGAAGATCCAGAGCATCAGGGTTGGAACAGCCCTGCACGGACAAAAATGCTACAGGGGTACCTAAAATGTCAAAGTGTCTTATTTACACAATGTATCATGTGTTACACAGTAATGAAATACACGTCTTGGAATTTTGTTGGAACTACTGTATAACCTCGGAACTTTTTAGAACTATAACCTTGGGATTTTTTAGGAACTATAACTGCTGAACACATAAGTTCAGCTGCTTTTTTTAATACCAAGTATATGTATGTTTCAAATACACAATACATTGTGTAAATAAGACAGCTTTGACAGAGCTAGGCTAATGACACCTGTAAACTTCAAGTCTTTATGCTAAGCTAACACCAAAACCACCCGAACCAGTGGACATACAGAGGTGAAAATGGTATCAAACATCTTGTCTCAGTCTGTGTAAGTCGGAAAAAGGGTATTTTACCCAAAATATTGGAGTATTCCTTTAAGAAAAATAATATTTAATTATGATTTTAAAACTTAACACTTATTTCTAATTTGCTTGATAAGATGGGTATCTTTTGCAGTACACACACAGACCATGCTTTATTCAACAGCTAGTGTATTGCAGTTATCAGCTCATCTCATGAATTAACTCATAATGGCATTATGTCTTTTCACTGAGTATCAGCGGCTAGTTTTCAATACAATCCAGAGAATAAACTGTGAATTGTAAAGGGAAATGCCAAGAATTATCAGATTCACTGTGTGTGACAGAGCACACAAAGCGTTCCCCTCTCCCGCTGGTCATGCAAAAGGAGATGTGATTAACTGGGTTCTCGGGTCAGGGCTCTGCACCAGTGTTTATTCTGCTGTGTGCGAGCACGTGTGTGTGTGTGTGTGTGTGTGAGAGAGAGAGAGAGAGTGAATGCATGAGAACATTTAAGACCATACCAGCAGACAAGGCGGGAGCTTGTGCTCTATAGGTGAACTTCAAATTATCATGGTCTCAGTGCTCTGGCATTTTACAGCTAATTGTTTTTGCTAATTTTCTTCTCAATTCACCACCGCCCGACTGTTATTATCAGAATCATTAAGCAGAATCATTAGGCATTCAGGACCGGCTTGCCCATAACCTTTGTGCGAAAACAACTGCACTGAAAACTACAGAGGTTCACGTGAGTGAGTCAAGTGATTTTAAATATAATGGATGGAACGTTGATGAGGGATTCGGGTGATTGTATGCCAGTTTATTGTTGCTTCTCTTGTCTCCTTGGTAACTCTAAATGACTGTAACTATACATAAAATGTGTGTGAAATATAAAGAAGTAAAAATAAAAAATAAAAAATAAAAAGAACTTGATTCAAGGAAGTTCATGAAACTAGTTGATTTGCATTAGAAACAAATGAAATTATATTCTGCCATTGTCACAATTTTCACTTATGAGAAAAAAAATGTATTAACTTTATTTATTTTTTTAATAAGTTTTAGACTTATTTTGCTGTGGTTAAGTCAGAGAGAATGAGGCCAAGACAGTGAGAGACACTTTTGATGTTTAGGTAAACATCTCATTTATAACACACAAGGGGATTATAACACACCTTGGCATCACAGCAAAAACACAGCGATACACACTGAGAGAGAGAGACAGACAAATAGACAGAACCAAAAATGAGACACTAGCTGTTTTTCCGTGCATCATTTATTTTTATTTTTGTTTTTATTTTGTATTTTTTTTGAGGAATCAATCATTTCAACATCAGAAAAACATTCAATATGAAAACACGACTACAAAAATATGTGCTATATGCATGTGAAAGATATATGCAGTGATAAAAATTCTGTGATAAAAAGTGATAAAAATTCTGAAAATATAGAGAGTATAAAGTGAAATATAAAGAGATAGAGAGTATATTATGAGAAATTAAAATCAGAGTACAACAAGGAGGTTTCATGCGATACTAAGGACATTTTATCAAAATATTCCATTTTCTGCTTTCATCAGCCTTTTTAATGCGATATAATTGATGGAGATATACTGAATCGTATGGAAGAGGGTTTAGTCAGTTGATAAATAAAGGAAGAAGTGGGTAAATGGAGCAGACTCATTAGTGATGACCCCTCACTGAGGCTGTCTATTCAGTTCAATTAACACTGAAGGTTCAGGCCTGGACTCCCCAGTCAGGTGTCTGCTGTCTTCTACAGAGTGCGAACACACACACACACACACACACACACACACACCTCGATTCAAGTTTTGATAATGGCTCTTATATAACCCTTTCCTCTGTGGAATAACCTACACTTTGATTCTCTGCTTTCACAATGGCTTTTATGTAGTGTGCAAGTAAAGTGCTAACACTGGACTCAATATCCAAATAGGGACAAACAGTAGTGAGCAGGATTTTGTAGAAATATGTGCACATTTGAGACCCCCATGACAAGATGTGACACTCAAGCACATGAGGTAACCATATTTAAATTTACATAACTCAGATAATTTGGCTTGGCCTTTTGTTGCAGAGAGCGGTAGCGAGGTTGGAACCCTTGGGTGTACACTACAAACTATGTACAAGTCAAGCTAGTGGAGGTGACTATATTTGTGGAGCTGGTTGTCTTCTTCTGGTGGTGCCATGGGCCCAATTTAACCAAACATCAGTGATGGGAGGTGCCCACATAACCCCATAATCACCTTATTTCCTCTAAAATCCCAGCAAGGCTTCTGCATTGGAGCTCTCCCAAAACAGCACACCAGACCCTGTGTTTTGGTAAATGTCACAGCAGCAACAGATACAGGCTGCAAAACGTGTAGGAATGTAGCACAAGGTTGTATAATGTAAATAAGCCTTAACAAGCTGATAAGGCTAGCAACTGCCACCACAGCCTTTGGATTCACATTAATTAGAATTTTAATTAACTGTTCCACTGACTGTAATTTAGTGCCTGTACTTACACATATGCACACATGTGCATGCAAATGTTGCACACATACCGACGCACACGGGCAAGTGACACACACACATACACACACACACACACAGACACAGACACACACACACACACAGCAACGTGACAACTGGCTGAATTACATCAGAAGTTTTACAGTGGCCTCACAAAACTTGCCCTATAACTTCCATGCTACACTGTCAGCACATTTCTTTATAGCAGAAGGAGACAGGACAGCCAGAGGGCCCTCGGTTGCTTCATTAAGGATCTCAGCATATCCAATTACAGAGTTACGACTGTTTGGTTAAGGGAGAGAAAGATAGAGAGAAACAGATTCATAAAATGAGAGAAAGAACCAGTGAGTCAGAAACTGAATGAAATAAGAGCGTGAAGAAAATAAAGTTAGGACCAGAAAGTGACAGGTAGAGAGAAATAAGGTCATAGAATAATTGAGAGCAAGTAATTTAATTCAATACTGAACCTTAAAATCTTATTTTTCTGAAAAACAATTAAAACTTAGGTCAAGCAGCAAAACTATTCAAATCATGCCTGACAAGAACAGTTTAGACTGAAAAGAATACTTCACCCACAAACTATATTTCAGTCACAGCCACTTTTGTCAAAGTAAAACTGGATTGCCACCTTCAAGCAGTAAGATGAAGATTTATGGGAAAGATCAGATCAAGAACCAGCTGAGACACAGATCTCAAAGAGCAAGTGGAGGTGGATTAGACACACATTGAGAAAACCTGCTACTAACATAACATGGTTGGCATTGAAGTGGAATCCTCAAGGCAAGAGAAAAAGAGGACGACCAAAGATCAGATGGAGGCGAGATGTTGAGGGTAAGATGAAGAGTTGCGGGTACTCTTGGACAACCTCAGAAAGGTTAGCTCAGGACCCAGGGAGATGGAAGAGGGAGGTCATCAATGACTCATGCTCCAGACAGAACTATGGGCCTAAGTAAAGCAGTCATAAAAATTTGGCAGCATGGCTCTTCTGGGACCCCCTTGCCCTTCCATGCACATCCATTGAATGCAATGGGCAACAACACCCCCTTGGGGTACAGAGCAGAGCAGGCAGAAACAATGACATCAAGCAATGACACTGATTAAGTTAGACATAGCATGTAGAGCAGCTGGAATGTAGGTAGGTTTGCAGTGCAGCATGCAAAGAAAGCAGCAAGGGTAGGAAGGGGGAAACAGTTTAAATAGATCACTCCATATGTGATTTGCCAGTTGCGAGCTTAGAATGGAATCAGTTAGATGATGATGACTAGGCCAGGCTTGACTTTTTGTCCTGCCTGAACTAGCGCTATGCTTGATAATTTGTGTCATTTGTTCACCCTGAGACACCTTGAATGATAAAAAAAAGAAAATTTCTAATGGCATGCCTCATGGACAACAAAGGTTCCTAAAACTTTAGCCATTTTTGTTCAAATGGAGTGGATCTGCATCTTTGAAAAACAGCAGAAAAATACTACGAAAACCTCTGATGCTTCTTCAGACCTTCAGATTCTTAAACCCTTTGTACAGTGCAATCAAAGTCATAACTGTCCATTTGTATATGTCCTAGACCAATGTATTTTATAAACTGCTGCCAACAAATCTCCTGGCCAAACTAAAGACCTGAACTAAAGACCAGCCTTGGACTTGAGACTCTTTGACTAGAGGTAAAACTCCCTTGACACTGCCATGTTGGACAGACTTGTGAAGCCCTGCATAAAGTCCCAAAGGAAGATTTGCTGCAGGTAAGTCTAGCATTGTCACACTGCTTATGTACTGAGAGTGCATTGCTATGCATTAACTTAACTGACACAGGCAGAGTTGCTGGCTGTGGAGTTCCAGCAAACTGTTTCCTCACTGTGTCGGCGTCCTTGATGGGAAGCACATTCAACCACCAGGACACATTGGGTGCACATTCTGCAATTGTGGAAGCAATATTTTGAGACCTAATGATGGTTGTTGTAGATGCCTATTGTAAGTCCTTGTACGTGAATGCACAAGGGCATGGCAGTCGGGGCAGAGCTTTGGACGCTCATCAGTTTTATAGAGTCTGACTTGAGAGAAGCTCTTTAACATGGCCTTTGACACCATCCACTTCGAGAGCTGCTGCCCAACACACCACCACTGACGTGTGTAGGGGACGATGCATAGACACTTCTCATCAACTCCACAAGGCCCAACTCCTTCAGGTAAATGGATCATCAACAAAGAATCTTCAACTATACTACCACTCCCGGGAACCAAGAGTTGTGGAGAATGACTTTGACATCCTGGCAAACAGGTGGAGGGCTTTCCACTCGACAGTTCTCCTGGACAATGTGAGGAAGATTACTATGGCTGCTGTTTGTTAACAACTGGAACCTTCGATCAGGAAGACATACCTACCTATTGCCAGACAACTGCCGGACAGAGATGCTGACAGGGTAAATAGCCGAACCATGTAGCTATTCTCACCCAGGTGCAAATACACACCATTTTTTATATTGTATGCCATTTGAGGAGTCTAGTTTTCTGTGTTCTTATATTGGGATGTCACCCTCGGTTTCACTTGAGAAACTAAAATCAAAAATGTATGTGTCGTACATAGCCTTGATGGAAACCAGATGTCAGAAGTTCTAGAATTCAGCACTGCTAAAGCTCTGCAGCATTTCCTGGAACAAGTGAAACTGCACTGGTAAGAGGTATAATTATTTCACTTCACTTGCCCTGTTTAAGAATGAATATGTGTTGATCCGGTCAGGATTAAAATTACCCCTGAAGGTCAGATTTAACTTAAAATACAGTAAGTAATTAAAGCCAGAATTTGCACTGCATTAGATGGAGAAAATAACCAACATGTTCATTGTGGATGGGATTAATTCCCGTGGTCCTCCTAACACTGCCCTGGTAATACTAATGCAGTTCAGAGACGGCTTGTGAGACTAACTGACTTGTCAAGATGGATATCTTTTACAGTGAATTACCATTTTTTTCTTTTCAGTCTATATATTTTTTTCGCCACATGCACATATTTCTTTAAAGGCCTACTCAGAGTTAGCAATTAAGTAACTTCATTTTATTTGAGTTTCGTTTGCTCTATTTTGGCACTCGCCGGCATATTCTGTGTTCTTTCACAGTAGCATCCACAGGTTAATGTGATGACTGGAGCCAGCAGGCAGTGCCAGTGCACTGCCAGTACATTTCCAATCCACCTTGGCAGAGAGCCTTGTCTTGGCACTGTGCCTTACCTGGCCAGCACAGCAGAGCGATGTGGTCCAAATACCCACTGAGCCCCGAGCAGCTCACCCTCACATTACCAGCCAACTGATTAGCATAGGCACTTTGATATAAAGAAGCACACACTGTTGTCCCTTCCTCCCATTCACTCAGGTTCCCGTTTTTAGATATTCCAAATTCTCCATTTGGCATAATGGAGGTGGACTGATGAGGGTAACATGGCACATATTGAGGAAGGTAGTGCTGAGGTATTTGGAGTGTTTTCATTTGTGGTTGTTGAGGAGATGGAGTTCAATAATCTCAGATTTTGTCTTGATGATTGCAGTGTGATTTGGCCTTTTAAAGTTTTAAGTTAAGTGGATTGCTAATTGTCAATGTATGTAGATTATTTTTTTTTAAAAAGTCCATCTTAAAAAGTAATTTAATTTATAACTCTGAGTATCTTATCTTTTTAACAAATAAAACAAAACTCATGGTGGAGTGAGATGATTTAACTTGTTTTTAATGCAAATCAATATTCTCGATTAAAGGACATTACCTGTGCGCTCTGCCTTAATTCAGTCTTAATTGTTATTCTGCTTTTGAGACAAATGAAAATAATTCACCAAATTGGCACGTTATTAAAAAAAAAAAAAGGGTTGATGACTTAATACTCAATACTTATTCAATGAGATGGACACATTTTGCAGAGCTGGTATGTCACCACCTCTTGAATCCCATGCAAATAAACTTAGGCTGAATAAAATCGTGGGTTATCGGCCAAAAGAAGGTTACTAACTTTTGTTTTTTTTTGCCTAAAGTAGAATATCTAGAAAAGTCAGTTTGGGTTGTAGTAGAAATTTCTGTACAAAAAAGAAAAAAAAACAGGGTCCCTAGCAGTAAAAGTTAATAAAACATTGATTCAGTGCATTGTGCATCAGGAGGGCAACCTTGGATGAGAGGCATTTTGATCAGGACAACACTTCACAGCAGCAGCACAAGGTTGAGAGAGGGAAATGCAATGTCAAGAGTGCAATAAGCATGGCTCTAGGGCGTTACAGTACTTAGAGCCACAGACACAAGCACAGGCGCACAAATGTAGTCAGTCTCTCTCTCTCTCTCTCTCTCTCTCTCTCTCTCTCTCTCTG
>OMLF01010461.1:0-12287 GCA_900302615.1 Holocentrus rufus
CATAGCCTCCTACCTAAATGCTGAAAGCAAGTGAGTGCCGCATTCGCAAGGTTACATCGACAGGCACACCCACATGTGCACAATGATTTATGGTACTAAATGTCACAGGCATAAATCTTAGTAATTGCACATCCCTCACTAAAATCCCTAATTTACGTTGCTCAGTGGCTTAGGGAAAGGAAGTGAAAGCAATCTGGTTCTGCCTGCGTGTGTGAGTGTCTGCACTGTGTGTGCACGCGTGTGTGTGTGTACTTCTGTGGTGTGTGTTTATCGCGTGTATGGGTTTGCATGCATGTGTTCATGTTCCAGTACATGTGCTGCTGTGCTGTGCTCTGTGTCTAAACTTGTGAAGTTGTTTCTGAAGTTGTACTCGAATGCTTTGTTCTAGTGCGAACTTCAAACTGGCTTTGGACGCCCTTCCACAGCTACAAAGCGGCGCGGACAAGAAGTAAGCCTTTGATCGAGGGTCTCATAGTGTTCCAGTTTACTTATTAAAACCAGGTTGAGCTTTTATTGTATGTTATGCTTCATTGATTCATTTCGACGATTAATATCTGTCTCTCTCTCTCTCTTTCATCAGGTTACTGGAGGAGTTGTTGAACACATTTAAAAGCAGTATGCAGTTGCAGCTCACTTGCTTCCAGCCCTCCTCCGTCCAACCTGTCAAGAGATGAGCTAATTGTGTTTATGTGCTCCATCTACTCTATCCACCACTGTGCTAAGCTGTATCTGTGCAATGTAGTCATGAACTTCAAGTGTATTGTTTTCAGTCTGGCATATTATTCTTCAGTCATCACTGAATTCAGTGTCTCTTTCAGTCTTCATAGTGTTACGCTAAACTAGAAGCGTCTAATCATTTAATCTCACACTAAATGAGTTGATCTCAGTGTTACTGTCCAGGACAGTCCCTACATGTTAGGTATGCTAATCTTCGGTCAGTCATGTAGCTGACAGACAGAGTGAAAAGGGCTGACAATGGAAGTTTAATTACTGTTTGTTAGAAAGAACTGGGTCTGCTCCCCTCAAACCCACCACCCCCATCCCCCCAATTGCCTAATAAAATAAAAAATCCTACTGTTCAAATTATCAGGCTTTGGTATCACCGTTTATTATGCAATTGTCTTGACCACTGACTTCACACTTATCTGTTTCCCATCAGATAAACAGACTTAACAGCTTTTCAATAATGACTGGTGACTGATACATGACTTGCTCTACTATACAATAATAGCACTGGCACCGTGAGTTGACTAAATCAGAAATATACAAGTGAATGTAATGTAAAGAAGTGAAGTATCTTTCAATCGGTGGCTTTGTGGGTGTTTGCCACCATCTCGTCCTTAAGCTTCAGAATTCCATCTGTCACAATTGGGTGTAATATTGCGCATTAATACGTGCTTGCCGTTTGGTTTTTGTAGGGCTACGTGCGTGTGTCATGCCTCAGGATGTCAGAACGTTTGCCACAGCCATTCATCTCTGAAGATCCTGCCCATCAGTTCACTCATGCTGTCTAGCACACTGCTGCGTCGTTTTCTGGGAGGAGAATGGGTGTGGGGTAGGGGAGTGAGTTGGGCGTTGTAGTCCGTTATACAAGGTAGGCCACAAATAGGTCGTACTTCATTCCCAGGAGAACGCAGTGACAGATAAAGCATGATATGTTGGTGAGATTGAAGATGAACAAGGCCAGTTGTACGGTTGCGGTGGGTCTAGTCTGTTAGTCACTCAGAGTAGGCAGAAGATGCCGCACCCTTAGAGCACGTGAGAATGTGTGACACAAGGAAATGTGGGAGGTTATCTGAGGACGGCGTTAAAGTTTTGTCATGTTGGAACAGATTTTTATTTGAATCATTCAAATGTACAAGTCCAGTGATATGCCAGTAAATGTCAGTCACCCATTGCCTACGAACATGCTTGCTGTCATTGTCTACATTAATGCACCTCAGAGCTTTTTTTTCTCTCTTGGTTTCCCATGCAGGGGAAAGCCATATAGGACGTATTGAAGTTGTTTTGATTCTCTGTGCTAAACTTAGCAGCATGTCCACCCACAGATTTCATTCACAAAAGTAAGTTCAAAGCCTTAAGCCTTATCCGTCCTCCACCAGCTCACTGTTTACAGTAACCGAGGTGAGGAGGGGAGTTTTTCGCCAGCACTCTGTTCCATTCAGGAGACAAGATGACAAGAGCAGCAAAACATTGTGACTTTGATCTGACTTTCTATGGGTAATGCAATTTCTTTGCAATAAGTGGGCAACTGAAGGTTGGAATTTAAGGGATGGAGCAATCTGACACAGGATAGATTTCAATAGCTGTTCGATAGATATTCACCTTGATTGTAGAGGGCGGTAGAGTGGAATAAGCCTTATTGACTCTGCAGCACAAATTGTCCTGCAGCCTGCTATTATGGTACAGAAAAACACAAGAAGTCAGACAGATCAATAAGAAATGTATACATGGGTCACATTGGAGAAATAACATGGGAAATCACATTTTACTTGTATTTGCTCCATTGAATTCGTCTTGTTTTTACATCAAATGAAATGCATGTCTTCTGTTTCAAGCTGGATCTGAACACTGTCAGATGTCTCCCCACATCTTTGGTGTTTCGACTGCATTGGAATTTATAAAAAAAAAAGAAAGATGGTATCTGAACTGTTTTTATATTACAAGGAACTTTATCAAGTGATGACATCTTTTTTGTTCATCTTGTTTATGAATTAGAGGCAAAGACATGTATTTGTTTTTTTGGGGGTTTTATGACTTTTTCCATGGAAGTGGAAACATGATCTATTATGTCAGTCGAAGCCAGGAAGGCATTCTCCAGCGCAGGGCGGAAAGAGTGGCCAACCTCTTCCTCCTCCCTTCGTGATGTCATCATATTGTTTATGATAACGATGTGTTTGATTAACCAGCATCATCCTGCATCTGAACCACACTTCCTGCATACACAAGCAGCACAGACACTACTTGAAGAGCTCAAACACTTATGACAAATGGCAATTATTTTGGCACAATCTGTTTATTTGCTATTTAGAATGGAAATGTCATTTCCATGGCCCAAAAAAAAAAAAAAATCCCTGAACAGCCATAGAATTTTGGTAATACAACTCATTCTTAAACCTGTAACATAACACCTAAAACCAAAATATATTATTTAACTAAATTGTGGTTAAAAGTGAAGTAGAATAAGCTTATATCTAAAAATGCTGCATCAAACAGGTATCATCCAACCACACTCAGTCAGTGGAGTCTGTTCGTAATTTAACAAGTAAATGGCGCTGATAGTGTCTAACAAAATAACAGGTCAACATATTTACAGTAAAAACAAATCTACAAAAGTAAATGAAAATTCATTACCTAAAGTACAATCACCATAGCTGTCAGTTACATTTGCATAGAATAGTTTCATTTGCAACAGTATAGTGAAGGAGTCTGTAAAGAATGTAAAGCTCTGACTTTCTCTTGTTTTAGCCACATGCACTGTCCAATAGGGTTTGGCTTTTCCCTGGACTCCTCTGCCAGGGTTGTCTGATCTAAAGAGTGTCTGCTTCCTGATTCTTTTCAGTGTCCCACAAAGCAGTCTCTAAGGCCTTGTTCAGACTGCCAGCCCAAATCAATTTTTTTGGCATATACAGCAAGGAAAAGAAAAAAAAAGAACGTGGAATCCGATTTTTGCAAATCACTATGTACATCTGTATGTGTTTTGAAATGCATTTCAAGTTAGATTTCTACAGATGTTTCTCAGTCTGATCTCTGGCCACTAGAAATGGTTTTCAAACCACCCTGAATGCCACTTTCTATGTGACACATGATGGTGGCATCATATCTGGAGCACCAGAAATGAAAAAAAAAAGAAGAAGAAGAAGAAAAGCCCCTGGCCGTAACAGCGTCATCAAAACATTGCTGCATATTTGTCTCCTCTGTCGCTGATGTTATCTGTTGCAGCGGAGGAATTCTGCACCATGGCATGCCTCTGCATTTGAAAAACGTGCAATCAGTTACCATATGTACACACCTACATCGTTACTACGGCGACCAGCGCAGATAGCTCAGTGGTGCCTGAACACAGAAATCCAACCTGGTCACTTGCAAACAGTGTCCGTCCTAACTGACTGACTGACACTGTTGGATTTGATAAAACAAATCAGATTTGTCTGCAGTCTGAACAAAGCCCAGCTGTCACATGAATCCACTGAGATCATTCCTGCAAGTTACTGCTGTGATGGTGTGTGATGGCTCTCTGGTAGTCCTCAGGGGGGCTCATATGGTCCGTGACTCCATGGTGGTCGTAGCTGCGGTAATAGTGGCTACCCGTCTGCTGAGCGTAGTACAGGAGCTGTCTGGTGAACAAGGGTTCCACCTGCACAATTGGAGGTGAACAGAAGTCAGTTTATAATGGCACTGCAATTATTAATATATGACAATTAATTGAGAGTGCAAATCCGAAATCAGTTTTGTCTTGATTGATTAGGTGGAAAGAGGCCAGTGATCTTGTATGATCTTAGCATCCCTACATTGCTTGACTAAAACTTGGTCACCATCTTCCTGCGTAGGCATTTTGCGCTAGCATTTCCCTTTGCCTCCAAATAAGCATTATGTTTCATGCAACTGGGATGCAAACTGGCACAAACGAAAGTAAACCGTATGTGCCCTGAGCTCAGTGGGGAGTGCTAAGTGTGTGTTATTATGGGAAGAAGTCAGGCATGTATTTACATAACTGTCAGAGAAGCAGCTACTATTACAGTATGGACAGTCACCTGGGCAGAGAGGGTCGATCTTGGTCTCTGTGGGTCCAGACACTCGTCTCCAAAATTCAGCAGAACCTGGAAACGCGGCCGACCATAGGTCTGTATGTCTGATGTTCAAGAGGGAGAGGGATAAATTCATAGTTAGGTTAGATGCTATCTCACAAATGAGTCTGATTTACCGTATACAGCAAATTGTGTATCTGAAAGGTTAATTCAGAAGAAATTCCTTTGAAGAGGCATGACATTTGGGGTAGTATGACTGGAAAGTCCTGGTCACATAGTATATGCAAATGATGAGAATTAGCTGTCAGAGTCACAACAGCTGGGGTTGATTTGCCATGTGGGCGGGTATGAGGTGGCTGTGTGGAAGTCACGTGAATGTTATCACCATTAGTGGTTATAGCAGAATTTTTTTTTTTAAATGGCTTAACATTTTTCTATCCTATTTTTAGTTTTACCTTCAGCTGCCATTTATACAGTGTGACTTTCGGTGAATGAGCAGTAGAAGCTAAAGAGTCAAAGCCACACCAGAACACGTGGCTGCTGAGGGACACAACTTTTGCGCTTGCAGAAATCACACCCAATCCTGGTTTTGGGCCAATTTGTAACCATTACACCACCGTGTCTGTCCTGCTGACATACTGTATACTCTGCCACTATCTGGATTAATTAAAAACAATGTAACAAATGTGTTCCTTAGCTATAATAGGGTGTCGGACATTTAGATGTGTTCCTGAATAGGCCACCCTGCCCTGCATTCTCACCTGTGAGGTAGTCCTGAGTGTGGAGTATTTTACAGTTGACGTCTCTCTCTAGCTTGTTGATCTTCTCATAGAAGGGCGGCCCTGACTGCCAGTACACCCGCCCCTGGCACAGCCTTCGTGCATAGAGTCCATCTGGGGCCATCCACAGTAACACACCCCCCTCCAGGGCAGACACGGGGCTAGGGGGGCACTCATCTGCCCTCCTCTGCGCTGACGGGCTCTCTCGAGGCAGGGGCACCAGCTCAGGACTCCCTGGGTGCGTGTAGGGCTTCTCATCTGAGGGGCATGGAGTAATTTGACATCCCTCTGGGCTGGAGGTTGTCACCTCCCTCACAAGACTGTTCCCATAAAACACAGACACATGCAGGCGAAAGTCTGGGTGTAGAAGAAAGGGACAGGGTTAGGGTTAGGGTTAATTTCTCTTGAAGATGAATAAAGTATCTATCTATCTATCTATCTATCTAACCAAGTCGCTGTTTGGGGTAAGTGTTTAAAATTCTTATCCAGTTTTTATATGGTATAAAGTATGGATTTTGTTTATGGTTTAATTTGTGTGATATCACATCATATCTCAAACATAACTCATATATCAGATTATCTCCGCCAGGCCAGATCATAATTCTTTAAACACCAGAGCACACTGCGAAAATACATCACCCTCTCAGTTTAGTCAAAATCGGACCAGTGGTGTCTGTATAAGACAACACTTTTCACTTAAAAAATTGACTTAATGCGCACTTCTTAGACCAATGATGTATGAGTATGTATGAGACCAATGAGTACGATTTGACAGCTGGATTTGCATCGCAAATTTAAAAATTTTGACCTTCAGTTATAGCGCCTCCATCAGCCCAATTGCTGTACTACTTTTAACTGCAAAAATACAGTTTCAAGATGTGTAATCCGTCTATGTTTCATTAAAATCTGTCCAATAGTGTCTGAGCAATCACATCTGCGGAATTTTTCGAAAGGCAATAACATAGTGCCAAAATGCATGATCCCTCCAAATTTCATCAAATTGGAGCGTTATTTGTGATATCACATTTGAGTTTAAAATGTTGACCTTTTATTATAGCGCCATCATCAGGCCAATCGGTGTGTTTTAAATGCAGCTTGCGGCCTTTCAGCCGCTCAGCCAATCAGAGCATTTTTTAAATGCTGGAAGGCAGTGTGAAGATGCATAATCCCTCCAACTTTCATCAAAATCAAACCAGTGGCATCTGAAATACAACCTCAGTTATCAGGTTTGACGGATGGATTGACACAACCCGATCCATGGCCCCACTCCCGCTTTCATCACATGTGGGAAAAGAAAAGTGGACGAAGCAAAAGTGTATAGTAGCTTGTGTGTGTGTACCTGAGAGAGCCTCTGCTGATCTCATGCTGGCGTCAAGTGTGAAAGGTGAGGGCTGGCTGTCAGCAGGACTATAGGAATAAATGGAGGCTTTGATCTGGTACCCTGCACAGAGAGGGTGAGAGACACAATCACACTTAGAGTCGACTCATGTGCATAAGTCATATCGTGTTACAGCATAAGTGTTTTTCCTGGTTTCAAACGCTGCATTTAAATGAAGTGATTCAACTTCCTAAACTTATTGATGTTCTTCCTGTTGCATTATTTGCGTCTATCAGCTTGGTCATCATATTACTAATGATAGTTCATCAAAAATCTTGTGTAAATATCTTATGAAAGCACCAATTGTCATTGCTACAATATCGTCACAATATCGATATCAAGGTATTCAATCAAAGATATCATATGTGATGTCATCCATATCGACCAGCCGAACCACCCACAATACACATAATACATTTTAACTCATGCAGTACAACACGCACAGCTTTTATGTTTGCACCACACAATAACCGATGCTGTGTTTAATGCTGTCTGTAATAGTGTAGATATATTTAGCACCCTACCATTCTCCATAGGCGGGCCTTGCCACTGCAGGCTTCGAGGGGGATAAGGACACTGAGCGAAAGACAGCTCTGGTAGGGAGGCCTGCTCTTGGAAATAATCTCTCCAGCCACACTCGGGAGTGGGAATGTAGCCGGACATCTACAGAGAGAGACAGACCTGTCAGTTCAACAGAAAATCCATCAGGAGTCATGCTTCCTTCAAGAGCACCTAAGCTCTGATTTACAAATTCCGAAGTTGTAAGTATGGCAACGCACATTCATGTATTTTTTTTTTTTTTTGGGCCAGTAAGAAAAACAAAATAGATCTGATTTTTTTTTTTGTTTTGTTTTTTTGTGGTGGCTGTTTTAATTTTTCAAGCATCACTGAGCTGCTTTATCCTGCAGCAGCAGGGATGTAGGGATGTGCATCAGCTATGTACTGTTTCAATTCATTTATTAGCCAAATGATGCAATATAAAGACCAGTTTGTGAAGTTGCTGCCTTTTCAATACCAAAAGGGCAACTTGCATGACAGTTAAACAAAAATGAAAATAGTAATACAGAAAACACTAGTTGATTACATGTAATACTCGACAACATCATATAAAAAATAAATAAATCTGGTTCACCATTGGTGACGTGGATTCCTTGCATGCCACTGCCTAGAAGTTGCATCTCAGCAACTTTGGTATCACAAAAAAAAATCCTACTTTCCCTGTGGTATTTACTGCTGTACTGTAGATGCATATGAAACTCCAACCTCGCTGTCTGTCTGTCTGTCTTACTCTGTCTCTCGCTCTCTATCAACCCCACCCAACTCACAGCACTGTATGAGAATCACCTGAGATTGCAAGGCAGAGTAGGAGGGGTGCATGGGGTAACTCATTGGGCTCAAAGGGCTGTCCTCCTGTCTGGGTCCTAAATGCAAAACAGAGGAGTTTAGAGGAAAAAAAATATTCACACATAACTAACACTATGCACATACAGTAATATATAAAAAAATTCACTCACAGCACAATCTATGCCAGGCTACATCTGTATATCCAAGTATGTGACAATTTAAGGCATATTGGATGGTGACTGGTGATTGGGTTGCGTGACGCTTCAGCAGATTATTTATATTTACTTAGGGGTCAGTGGCCCTTATCAAAACCCAACGGTGCATTCAGAGGAGTGCCATCCCTGGCTGGTGAAACCATATGAAAATAAATTACAAAATTAACTCCTCATAATTAGCCTATCAAAATCTACTCATTATTATAAGAATCGACTAATACAATTAGAAGCAATACTTTGCGAGCCTGAATGGTAACCTAATTTGAACTGTGCTACATTACCCCAGCCAAACTATTTCTCTTTGCGTGTGCTGTGCAGTATGAGTGTAGTATCTAAGGTGGGACTGACTTTTCTTGGCGCCCTCGGGGATGATGCGGTAGACTTTGTAGGGATCCGAAATATCCAGCTGGCTTCTCTCCACAAGCTCTTCAAAATCATTACTTTTGTTGAGGGCGCAGCGTAGGCGCGTCTTCCAAGTCGGCGGGTCCGGCTTGTCGATTCCCTCCCGAAACTTGCCTTTAAACAGCGCCCAGGCCTGCAGGAAATTCACCAATAAGGCATCAACCCTCATTAAAGTTTAGCCAGAGGGACTGTAACAGGTAGTGGAAACTGAGCTCTATTTTCTGTAGTTCTTAGGAACAGTTGTGGTACAGCTACATGTGTTAAAAGGGGACTTTTTCAGGGTAACAGACATCTTTCCGACTGGGTAGTTTTTGTGATTGAGTTATTATTTGTCTGTGTTGGCATCTGACTGTAGGGCTATAGGCTCTGAATACGTACCCTGTCGTGAAACGAATAGTTTTGGAGTGGGGGTAAAACTAGGCTAAAAAATAAAATAAAATGATTGCATTAAAACTATTTTCCTCAGAAACAACCTGAAAATATTTATTAACGCTTTGTTTATTTCCATTCCATATCATTAAAAACGTGTTCTGGGCACTCTTAAATGTCGTGCATATGGGCTAAGCCTTTTCATCTTCTTCTTCTCTTTTTTTTCCTTTTTTAAATATGTGTGTGTGTGTGTGTGTGGCTTGATTGGCACTGGCGCGGTTGTGCCTACCTTGAAAAGCGCGGCATCCTCATCCCGGTTGTAGTCCTGCTTCCCGGCGTGCTTCCACGGTATCCTGAAGATAGTTTTCTCGTCGTTTTCCCAAACCAGACCGGGATATTTTGCGCAGTCTACTTGCTCTATCAGCCACTGGCGGAGTTTTCCGTTGCCGCTGCTCCCCGACCCTCCGTAATCCGCTTCAGGGTTCATCTCTCTGTCCAAACAGACGCGTGCAGCACTCTTTAAGTTACGTCCTGTAACGCAAAGCCAAGTGTTGTGCCTGTGTGTTTTTTTGGTAGTTAAACTGATCAAGGCAAGCACAATGGTTTGGTTATAATTTTTGAGGAAATTCACTTTACACCCCTTATCTCCCACGCAGAGTTGGTCGTGTGTGTCTGGGAGCAGATCAAAATGGTCTTACCTGTGAAACTCGAAACCCGTCAAGTTTTGAAATCAATCAGTCTAAACCCTCATCATTACGGCGGGCCCGCTTAAATCCTATCCTATAGCCTGCTGTGAGAGGAGGGCGGAGACACTGCAACGTGTGAAGGATGCTCAAAACGCACCTGCTGCGAAGCTTATCTGAGCGCAACGCAGCCAGTAAGACACCGGGGGAAACCCTACCGGCGTCAGTCAGCGGCGCTTACACACCCGCACATGTGGAAAATCATGGGACGGAGACGAAAACAATTCTTTGAAATGGTAACTCTTACGAAAAGGAGCTGTAGTGGTCCTGTAGAAATTTTTAGGAGGATGATACACAAATACCTTTCACAAATACAGTGAGATTTTAATCGCTGTTGTACCACTGACACGCTAGGAATTATATAGCTTATGACAATAAACTGATAGTAGCCTACATTGAAAATAACAGTACAATTGAAAGTCATATTATTATAAACTAACCACTGAGTAAGCCCACACAGAGCCACTGTTAGTCATCATATAAGTATTACAGAAATGTCAATGATGACACCATATAAGCTGAAGCTGTTAGAGTTATAGTTTCTGGTACCACAGATACTACAATTAATTATAGGAGTATTATAAGAATATTACACTGATACCATAGGACTCTGATGTAAGTACATCATCATTACAAACTCACTACTGTGAACCACAGGCATACTGTAAGTCCAGATATTATTTATTCATTGTTAGAGAATTGCTGAAATAGACAAATAAACAAACAAAGCCACTTATGTCAATGTATGTTTTATTAACAAAATACAAGCTCCCTTATGTAAACAAATGTATTTATTTACCCTTACCCTATTTGCTGTTTTTTAATCTTTCTCCCTGCTTCAGTTGAGAATCTACTAATTCCATATGTTGTAGACATGACAGTTAATGCAGGCTTTTATTGTTAATCCCTTTAATAATTGTGTGGTTGAGAGGCAGTCCTGCATCTCTGAACACCCTAGACAAGCATAATAGTGTGCTGTTAGTGAGTATTGAGTGTTACTTAAAGTTATTCCAGCAGTCAAAATATTTAAACAACTTATACTATCTTTCCAGAGAGTGATTTAATAGTTACATTTCAAGTAGAAGTCACAACATAACTCACAGGGGGAGATACACTGCTGAGGGAGGTGACTAAATAAATGTATTCATACAGTGGGTTTTACGTATATACATATTTCCTTGATGTTCTGCTTGACTGCCCTTGCATGTTGTTTTGACAGTTGGGGGCAAGGACATGTCTTGTCAAAGGGGATTCAAGATAATGACATAGAAATCCCCTTTGCATGACTGCTTAGCCATTTGCAAACATGAAGATTCAACATATCATATCGATACAAAATCCAGTGCTCTATTTGACAAGTTTGCCTGGCGCACCTTTTCTCACCAGGACCAAAGACAGAGGCAGGATCCCTCAAACAAACTTTTTAAAAAATTGCTGGTCTCATTGGGTTGAGTGGTGAAGCGGCCCCTCCCACATGTTTTCTTATTCAGTGATCGGCTGCTCTTGTTTGTTAACAGTATTAATGGACAACTTCTGTGAGATAGAACCACTTTAGAGGCTGGTAGGAAGGCTTTCTGATTGGATCAAGTACCGCTGGTGGCCAGTGGTAAAGTGATGTTGCTTGCCAATGCATTGTTGTTGCTCTGGGATTTACGGGTTAAAAGGGCTACGATCTCCTCCTCGTCATTAAATGCGTTCTGCCCATAACGGTCCTTCCACCATTCCCTGTACTGGAGGGGAAGAGCAGGGCGATCACATTCAAAGAAAAGCAAGCCACATGAAAAAGATGTGATACATAACTATAGTGACAAGTGTTCATTTGTGGGAAAGTAGAAAAGGGACAGGAAGGGAGCATGATGTCACTTACATGTGTCAGTTCTGTATTTTCAAACTCCTCCAGCTGGCGCAGAAAGCCCAGGTTCGGCCCAGCGCACGGCCTGGCCGCCCTGACGGCCGCCAGCGACTCCACCCAGCCCCGTCCTGTCACGGTCATGATGTAGGCCACGACCAGGGTCACACTGCGGGACACTCCTGCCACACTGACAACACAGTACTTTACAGTACAGTACAGTACTTTGTAGTTTGTTTTGCTGTCATGTAACTATCAGTGGTTCTTTGGCCAGGGGGCTCAGTTCGTTTTGTGTTGGTAAAACCTTTTGTGTGAAGTGAAAGTTTTATTTATTTATTTATTTATTTATTTATTTATTTATTTTCCCTTTTTGGGACTGACAGACTGACTAACCAACAGTGACTTGCTGTTTGCAGCCCCAAGTGAGGGGTGTCTTCTGGGACACTTGAAAAGCAGCTAT
>OMLF01010461.1:12693-35457 GCA_900302615.1 Holocentrus rufus
TGGCTGAACTTTAACTTCCAGTCAGTAGTTATCATGAGGCAAAGAGCCACCAGCATAAACAAAAATCAATTGTATTTTCAGTTTTTGTTTTAACCTTAAAATACCCGGTCACCGTACAATTTACATCAGTTTGATAATATTTACTCATAAATATTATGAATTTACAGCATCAAAACTTACAGGCCTAAACAGTTTGTAAAAGGGGGATAAATCAAGTTATGGTTGATTTACTCTCCACTACACCCTTAGTCACTATTGTAATGCCTACAGAAATAGCATAGATCCTTAATTGTTGATGAAGAGAGGGAAAAAATAAATTACCAAATCATGTATTGAAATTTTACCTGGTTTTTAAACTGCTCCCAGGGCACACTACATATAAAAGATGTAGTAAAAACTTCAAAACTCAAGTGAATGTCCTAGAGAAATGTCTTTGCATGTTATTTTTATGTAGTAAATTAGTTCAATAGTATTGACTACCTGAGATGAATGAGAAAGAACAAACCAAACAACTTCAGAAGCTTCTTTTCACTCACCAGTGGACAAGGACACCTTCCCCTTTCATTCGAGACTCATGGATAAATGTGATACTGTCTCTGAAGTACTGAGTCCTGATGAAATGATCAAATAAAAATATATATGGGTAAATTAAGTATAAATTCATATTTATACTTAATATAGATCACTGGATGACAGAGACAGAAAACTATTCAAGAACCTTAAAACGTTGGCATAAATTGAATCTCTGCATGCCGAGTACTCACAGGTTTTGCTTAGAATGGTCAGAGGCAGATATACAGAGGTATGTCATGCTCTGTGGGGGTAAAGAGGGGTAGTTTAGCTTCATACAACATCTCCTATGCAGAGGAAAAAGATGTTATTTTATTGTGCAGAGGTTACTGTCGGACAGCCAACAAAGTGCAGACCAAGTATGTAATTGCAAAACAGTTTGGAGAGGGTCTCTATCAAGGCAGGTCATGGATTTGAATGCAAGGGGCTGCATAGTTCTTGTTTCTGCTCAGTTTGGGGGACAGCCCCTAACGGCTTGTCCTATCTGACCCCGTTGCTCAGCAGCGGAGGGCCATGACATAACGATTTTTGAATGTGTGTGTATCTGTGTGTGTGTGTGTGCGTTTGTGTGTGTGTGTGCTTTTGCAATGTGCACCTGGCAGCTGATGGTACACGCACAGCCCCAGTGGACAGAAACCACCTTGTCCCGGTATGACTGCAAAAGCCCCTGAGCCCTCTGGGACAGCCTGAGCTATATGGGAGTCTTCCAGAAAGGTCAGCTTACATTCACATACATAGGCAAACATCAGCATGTACATATGCATACACACAGATGCACACACACCAGTATACAAGCACATATCGGCCATGTATCTAGCAATCCTGCATCAGTGAACTGGACAAATTATAAGAGTTTTTGACAGGAAGAGTTGCATTATGCTAATGAGTAATACTGATAAGTCTTATTATTATCTTTGTGCAATCACTCCTAATGACAGTGAGTCAGTTACAATATGTGTAAAATCCAAAACAGCTAGACATAAACTATAAAAACCTTGTATGGAATTCCTGAGTGTATATGCAATGCACAGTGCATTTTTGTTCACGAGTCTGAATGCTATCTAGAGAGTGACTTTTTGTTCCATAAAACTGACAGCGTCAGTTCATATTTAAATGATCCATGATAACCGGCCTAATATTTATATGCCACATCCGACTATAGAGACTTGGTGGCCACAAACCATACCTTCCTCTCTCAGGAACCACCGTGCGGTCTTCCAAGAAATCAATCAGTCAGCAGGTTGACTGTTAGTTATGCAAATAAACCATCCATCTGGTCATTAGTCTATACTGGTAATAGACCTGAGTCATCATTATGCCACATCACCCTAAAGGCCTGTTGCCATTTATGTCATACACATAGGGTAAATAAGAAAAGACGGAGCGGTATAGTTCTACCATCAAGATCAAGACGTGTAGATAGAAAGCAGAAGATGCTTAATAAGTGACAACATAGTGTCATATGTGACTGTAGCCTCTTACATAATTTAAACCTTATTAAAAGTCTTGGTGGTTGACCAGTCTGGGTAGTGATACTGTAATAGAAGTTGCTGTTTCTCTAGTGTAATGGTTGTGAAAACACACTGACATTCTGCCATGGATGGAGAAAGTGTATAGAAATCTCTGCATGTTTTTCAGGCTTGCTTTCAGCAACAAAAGATGAAAGTTGTGAAAGCGGACACTGATGAACTCAGCGGAATTCAAGATTTCCAAACAAAAAAATGTCAAAAAGTAATAGGGAGAGGGAAAACATGCTGATGCAACATTTTTGTTCATCTCCATTGACAAAACCATTAAACAAACCCAAAAGCAGATATTCTTCTTATTAAATAGTAAATAATTATGTGCTAATATTTTATATTATGATTGACATCTGGTTTAGTTGGGTGAACCTTTGGCCCAGAAGTTGTTTCCGTTGTTTCAGTTGTAACTGTTGCTGTTTGTTGCTACTTAAAAATCGTTGAGTGTATTTGTTCATGGTTATTAAGATATGCAATACACTTCCTTTCAGTTGTTTTGACTTTTTTTTCTTCCATAAACTACATGTATCTATTTTTAGGAAATTTATCAAAATACTTATAAGAAAACAGTTTACCATTTTCCAACCTCACCCTGACACCTCACAGTGTATTTCTCAGCACTTTCTTTTCTTCTCAAACCCACATTCACACACACACATAACATACACCCTCCCTGATTTCTCATACACAAATCGCAACATCTAAATGTAGCAAGAACAAAGAATGAAAAGTCAGAAACCTTTCAGTGTTTCAGTGAAGTTGCACTTTCAAGTCTTTATGGACTTCACTTTGAGCTCAACAGATCTCCTCTTGTAAAGTCAGTCCATTTGGCTACATCCTCACAGACAAACTTTAATTGAAAATAGGACACATTTTAAATTATTCACCACAATCTTATGCAATATTGTAGCATTGCATTCAGCCAGATAATCTTAGTTAACAGGTGAAACCTGGTGAATTCCCAGTCTTGTGACTGATACTACAAGTCAAAAGGACTTTCCATGCAAAACTTTCTCACCAATTCCAGTTATCTTTTTCACCAAGCTAATAATAATGTCTGCGATAAAAACAGCCTATTATCGAAATTATATAATATCATAAATCTAACATTGTTCATCCTGTCAAAACACATCTAGAATGACCATTCATACTGTAATACAGTTGGACTGTGATGACAGGTAGCTGGAGGATTATAACTTTGATGAAGGCCAAGGTCATGATGTCGAAATTAAGACAGATAAGACATCATGGCCTCCAGAACCACCTCTGGACATCAGCCACCCTTGGTCCTTTCATAATAAATGCTACACAGTGGGCACAGCAGTGGGTCATCACACAGGTGAGGAGGCAGGATGTTCAGGCTGGGCAGTACATGCACTGGTGTCGTGGTCAGACAGACTAGTCGGGCAGACAGACATACAGGCATGACATCTCACCTCCAGGATGGGTGCAGCTGTGTCATGGATGGACAAGATGTGGGTGATGTTGTATTGTGCCAACAGCTCCCTGTCTTGTGCATCTGTGGATCAAAAAGAAATGAAAAATCGCAAATATGCCTTCCTTCCAATCATAAATCGCCCCATGTAAGTCCCACTTGAATAAAGAGCTTTCTACCCAACAACAACCCCCCCCACCAAATGTCTCCCAAGCAAATATGGCCTTATGGCTTATTAAGTTTGCTCTTGTTTTGAACTGAAAGAAAAACCGGAAAACCAATGTTTCTAAAACAGTCCAACAGCTTGGCCCAAAAGCAAGAAACAGTAAATGTTCTAATCAAATTTTGTTCCTTAAAAGGAAGCCAAATGTTTTCTACCTAGGACAGATGTGTCTAGGCCATTTGTTCTCATGCTTTGCAAGTTTGCAGGATGCTTATGCGACCTGTACAAAACCTTCTGTCACGACTGGATGGAAATGAGGCTTATTCCCAACCACACTTTCAGTCAACTAAATAAAAAAAAAATAATCATCTCATTTCACATGTAAAAGGAATGCATGTAATTTCTAAGACATAAATCATACCCTACAACATAACATGAAAATATATATCTAAACAGTTATATACAGAATAGATGCTTAAAACACTTGCAGAGGAAATAGAGTCTGATTATGTAAAGTTTATACTGTAAGTTATTCTCTCATGGGTCACATAATGAAGCATGTGTCCCCCAGTGTGCTGGGTGTGAGATGAATATTCTTAGGGGGTTCGAGGTGCTGATATCCTGTTAAAGCTGGTGACAGAGAACTGGCTTTCAGCTGAGCACTATCTCTGGCACAAACCAATAAACAGCCACCTGATACCACAAAGCTGGTTATACATTTATACTTGTTCCTGTACAGAACACAAAGTGTCAGAGAGGGTTTTCAGTAATAAATGCACAGCAAAATGGATAAATTAAGATCAGGCTAGCATAAGAGGTAATAGATAAGAACTGTGCAGTCAGAAGGCAAAGATTCCCTGAGTATTTCATTTGTAAAATAATTTGTCTATTTCATTAAGACGTTACCTCTGCCGTCTCTATTTCATGTGAGCACAGGAAAAAAAACAAATCATTAACATCAAATCAAGTAATCGTTGCTTTGCTGGAAATATGTGGAATAGGGTTCACACGAGGGACACCCCCGTGCAAAGGGGCATCCCCTCCCACACTGACACGGGACACATACCCACAGCAACCCTTGAAATTAATTTATGCTCGCCAACTGCTGACAAAGATGTCACACCCACGCACACACACATACACACAGAAATGCAGAGTTGACATCCAAATATACCATTTAAATGATTTTCCTTCATATTGTGTCTTCTCCACCCTATAGAAACTGAACTCAGCGTAGCATCTCACCACATGCCCCTCTGTATGAGGAACTGAAAAACACTCAACTACATTATTCTGATGATAAATCAATTCTGTACACAAATTACGCAGAGAAAGACCACTTACCTTTGATGTTTCCAAGATAAAGATCTGGCAAGACCTAAAGTAAAGCGAGGAAACTGAGGTTAACAAGGGTTGCAGAAGTTGTCAAAGTGAAAAAGGAGTGTAGAGGTAAAAATAGGTAACTGAGGTCTGAATATTTTAGTCTGCATGGCTTTTCAAACAGCTGCAAACATTATCCTTAAAATGAAGACATCCAATACCATCTCAAATAATACGCTACCTTGTTTATTCCATTACCCATGTCCACCAAAAATCTCAAGAAAAGCACAACGAATTCAGTACAGTTCAACAATTTAAGACCTCAGTCCGGCTTTCTTCCACTTGGTAGCTAAGTTGTTCAAGTTGCTAAAGTTGTGTGCATCACAGAAAACGGTCACTTAGTGCTCCAGTAGTTTTGGCCCACTCAATAGGGGTAATCTGTCAGTTGCCGTGGTGTCCCAGGATGCAGTTTTCAAGCCTCCTCCAGAGACTTTTTTGCACGGCCAAAGGTGTAATAAAGCTCTCGACAAGTCGGCAGCTCATGGCCCGAGTGTCACTTGATTGAGAATATGTTGGTTGTGGATGACGTAATGTGACCTTAGCAGTTGAACACCCTCTTGGATTTATATTTAGACCAGGCATAGGTCATGGGACTGTGGACAGGCACATACCAACCAGAGACAAAGATGGTTGAGGGCTACCCCACTCTGCCTGCTCAGGGCAGAGACGATCCAGCAAGAGGTCAATAAAGCCCATCAATCAGTGGCTGGAGTGATGTTATACCATATAAGGGGTACTGCTTCTGAATCAAAGAAAAGAAAAAGTAATAATCCCCCTGTGTTCCTTGAATTGTGTGCTGATTTGTGCTTTTGTTGTTGTTGACAATGTCGATGGACATTCAGTGGAATGTACATCAAACACCATATTCCAGTAAATTTTGCTGTACCTCCATCACATCTCTCTGAAGCGAGGTAGGCACCTATTTTTAGCTCCGTTGTGTCTTGTCTTGTGTTCCTGTGTGTGGTTTTAATGTGTGGCACAGCACATACGCACTGACAGGCAGAGGAGAGTGGAGGCGTTTACAAAAAGCTGCCTGCCTCAGAGAACTAGGTCTTTACACTCATCGAGGGTTACAGGTCAAACCCATTGATAAACAGAAATATCATGCACAGGAATAGGGCCTACTTGAATGGATGATACACATAGCTTCTACATCAGAGCATTTCGGTGTGTCCGTGCGTGTGTGTTTGTGTGTGCGTGAGAGAGAGAGAGAGAGAGAGAGAGAGAGAGACGCGCGCGGTGTGCGTGCGTGCGTGTCTGTGTGTGTGTAAGTGAGTGATTGGGGGAGCAGTATTACCTCGGGAATAATTTCCAAGTTTGATCAAGGTTGTAGCAAGTAGCTGTAATGGCGCATCAAAACTATACTGTTGTTGAAGTATATGGACCCAATATTATTTTAGAAATATTATAATGACGCCATAGGATTTAAAAGCAATACTTTATAGCGATTTAAAAACATATATATATTTTAAACCACGGAAGTATTCTGATTTTTACGTGAAGGTATGCGTTACTATAGGTCAATGTTATCTGTAGGTTTGTTTTGGTACTTTCGCTTTAAATTGTATTCTCAATCCGCGCCTCGGAAAGTGCGAACCGGATCTCGGTGCCGGCTGCATTCACGGTAGTTGTTATGCAGGTCATGTATTTGACGTGTAGGTAAATTATTTGCAATCTCGCATTTAAACCGCAGGAAAATCGCGTACGTGGAGGACGGCTCGTGTCTGCACCTCTGACAAATGGCGTTGTTATTCCTAGGAAGACGTGTTTGCAAGTTCACGGTCCAAATAAAAGAAGTCATGAGAGGGATCCAGCCGTACTGGTAACTGTTTTGTAATGCGACAGCTGTAAAATGAGTATATTTAGACGCACACATATTTTGCCTAAGCTGGACTTTGACCATGGAGAAGTGTTGTGTCGCTGCTATGTGTTGTTCTCTGTTGTCCAGCTGCTTGGTTTAAGTCCACCAGATGGCGTAGTCGTCTAGACCTGGACAGTGATCTAAATACTGTACATGCAGTGTGCATGAATAGTTCTGTAATTCCCCCATCGTGACTTACAGTATGTTTGTGGTATTGAGTGAGTTTGCAGTGACCTTAATGGTATTTTTTCCTCTTCCATGGAATAGTCTAACTACAAAATTTTCTAGGGTAATTTGACATATAGACCAGTAACTGCTCAACATTTGTATAGCATTTAAAATTTCATAATAGTTATATTTAAAGTCATTCATGGTCATTTTATTTTCTCTGTTGGGATATTTCTATGGGATATTAAATACTGTCAAATTTGTATCATAGGTTTGCTGTAGTTATTTATCATAAAGGATTGCTTTGTTTTTGTGTTCTTGTGACTGTCAAATAATGTTTTTCACTGTAGGGAGAGCTATTTTATTTTACTCTATTTTGTACATGTGGCTATTTCTGTCACAGTCTACTTGTCTGTCTCCCTGTAGCTCTTCAGTGACCTCAGGCAGGCAACATGTCAATGGAGTGGACCTCCATTATGAACGGACTGGCAGAGGGAAGCAGGCTGTCTTGCTGCTTCCTGGAGCTCTGGGTAAATACAACACAGGATAGAGAGGAGATTTACTGGCAGTTCATGGCAGGTGAGAGGAAGCCAACTTACTGATGCTGTCTTTGGGCTGTCCTACCACAGGGAGCACTCAGACTGATTTTGGACCTCAGCTGAAGTCTCTGAATAAGGAACGTTTCACTGTAGTGGGCTGGGATCCCCGTGGTTACGGATGCTCTCGTCCGCCAGAGAGAGACTTCCCCCCAGACTTCTTTGAGAGGGACGCAAAGGACGCCGTGGATCTGATGAAGGTCTTGTCAGTTTGTTGAGTACCTAACGGTGACATTTAAATTCTTGCAATATAATCTGTCCTCACTGTAAAAAAAAGTCTCCATGTCAACAAGTCACTTCATTTCATTTTCAGCTTTAAAATGTTTTTCTTGAAACAACTAAAATAAATCTGATGAGATGAGATAGTCCCACTTGTTTCCTATGCAGTTTCAGTTGTTTCAAGACTTTCTGGTAACAATCATGAAATCAGCCCACTCATATCAAGAAAATGACACGTGATTAAGAAAATTCTGGAAACAAACTGATTACCATTGGAAACAAGTGTGATTATTTCATCCCACTGGCAGATTTTTTTTACTTGTTTTGAGAAAAACAAGATTTTAAGATTTAATATGAGACATGACTTGTTAAAATTGAGATTTGGAGATTGCAGTGACACTATATATTAACAGATGCACTCAGTGCATCTATCAAAGAATTATAGTGATCTTTTTGCAAAAAATATTCATTAATCAACTTACCATTGTAGAATGAGAAGATTGATGGTCACTTCTGTTTGTTCCTCATTCATTGCATTTGCTGCATTCGAGACAATGAACGTGCACTAGAACCCCTGGACGAGTGTGTCCAGTGGCTCCATTCTGTTGCTCTGACCTCCTGAGAGAGGAGGGAAAGAGGCAATTACCTTGTGAGGAGCATTAAAATAAACTTAACTACAATTCTGAACACACAAAACAAGTTTTGCGGTATGTTTGTTATTTCCTTCCTCCAGGCACTAGGCTTTGACAGGTTCTCTCTGCTGGGGTGGAGTGATGGAGGAATCACCGCTCTGATCGCAGCAGCTAAGAACCCTGACCGGATTAACAAAATGGTGATATGGGGATCCAACGCCTACGTTTCCCAGCAGGACCTCAGCATTTACAATGGTACTCCCACTCCACTGCTACAGAGAGTTTTTTTTTTTCATTGTTCCCAGTCATCAACTGTGAATAAATGTGTGTGCAGTTTTTGTTAATTGTGAAAGATATAATCGGAATATTTGGTGTGTGTGTGTGTGTGGGTGCATGGGTTCCTGTGGGAACATCTAGCAATCCGTGATGTGTCTAAGTGGAGTGCGAGGATGAGGCAGCCCATGGAAGAGATATATGGAGTAGAGCTCTTCGCTAAGACCTGGGAGGCCTGGGTGGATGGGATTGCACAGTTTGCCCACAGACCAGAAGGTGCTGACTTCATACTGCAACAAGCTAATACCACAAGTCAAGTTTAGCTCTTAGACAGACTAGAAACCATCGTGAAGCCATCGGTTAAAGGGGAACATTTTGAACAGTTAGAATGCAAATGGGAAAGCAGTACTGTTGCACAGCTTTACCGATAATGCTGCTAAGATTTGCAATGTGCTTTTAATGGTAAACAACTTAGGATTGTGTGTGATGTTTTAAACTGTGTATCTTTACTGATACATACTGGCCTGAGGCAATGTTTCTTATGAAAAATGTTTTATGAATGTATACTTAATGCCACTCATATGCTACAACTTTTACTCATAAGGAACACAGGAATATTGGGGAAAATATTAATTAAATTGAGCAAAAACAAATTAATTGCATATTAAATTCGATGTCCTCTGATTAGGAAGTATCTGTATGGAGCTTCTGCCCCTGATCAGCTGTCCTACCTTCATAATCCATGGAGAGAAAGACCCCATGGTGCCCAGCTGCCACCCACAGTACCTTCTCAAACATATCAGGGGATCAAAGTGAGATCACACACACACACACACACACACACACACACACACATGGACACACGGACACACGGACACATAGACATTTAAACAGAATTATACTTAATACTGAAGAATATTCTACATGAGAGACATGGATTGACAATAGTATATTTTTTCTCAAATCTAGATTACATCTCATGCCAGAGGGAAAACATAATCTTCACCTGAGGTTCGCTGCTGAATTCAACAAGCTGGTGGAAGACTTTCTGGATGAGTGACTAAGTCATTCATTCATAATTCATTTCAACACTTTGAAAGGACTGAACCAAGCTGCAATCATAGGCTGTACTCAAACATTCAGAAATTTTCTATTTCAGAATCTGTTAGATACATTGATTGATTGATTTTTTTGTACATATTTTCCCCCTTGTTCAAAAAATATGTCCAACTGCAATTTTTTTTCCTGCATATGAAAAATTTTTGTCTCTTTTTTCCCCCGTCAAATCCTTATATACACAGACATTTATTAATGCAAATGTATCTCACACATAAAAAACAAGTCTTAAAACATTTGTGAACAGTTTTATAGAAGTGGTAAATATTTAAGACTACTTAAGGGCAGTCAGGATGAAAAGCATTTCATCACAAATCATAAGATTTGAGACTTTTTTTGTCTTTATTTTGTTTTATTTTCTTCTGCTTTCATGAAGCTCAGTCAGAAATTGATTGTTTTTTTTGTGAATTCCCACATGTAACACTATATTATTATTATTATCATCATCATCATCATCATCATCATCATTATCATTATTACTTCTCTTCTTTTTCAAATACATGTGATGACAAATAACGATAGACGCCTGCAGAGTTTGTTTTGCTTTGTTTTGTTCTGTTTGTTTTGTAGTTCAGGATGTTTTTTTACTCGGGTTGTTGTTGCCTAGTAACACAGGTCAACTCGAACATCGATTGCTTTGTGATCGACTGCTTTAGACTTCCATGTTCTTTCAACAAAACGAATCCGGAAGTTACTCGCTTGACTGTTTACAGCAGCGCGACGCACGAGTTAAACAAGTATTTATGTTCAGTCACAGCTAGCTTTAAACAACATGAATGTATCAGAAAACGGAGCCGCATCGGATGCCATTACAGTGCACAACTTCTCAGAAAAGATTATGGAGCAAGCAATACACTTTCATGTCATGAAGATGAGTGGCGGTTTCTTCCTTTGGGTCGGTTCCACTCCGGTCTTGTCCAATTTGGCGGTTTCAATGAGCAGCAAATATGTAAGTAAAACACTGGTTAACCAAAAGAAGCAGCTAGCTGTTAAAGCTGTGATTCTCAAACTGGGCCAGGGGCGCTGCTAGTGGGGGACAGAGGAAATACTTAAATGGACACCGTTAGACGAGTGAGGAGGTTTAAATTTGATGTGTCAGGGTGGGAGGCCCGATGTCATTTTAAATAGAAGGTCAGGCATTCCATTACTACTCCATGAATGGATTATAGTGCAGGCTAATAGGGTCTCCAGCAAAATTATGTTTAATTCAAGTTGTTGGATTATAGAAGCAGCTATGTATCATCAGAGGGTTTTTGCTCTCCACCCACAGCAGAGATGGAGAACAAAATTACCCTCAAATGGGGGTTACTCGGAGAAAACTGTCTCCTACACGAGTCTGTGGTCTAATTTCCTTGACTTGAGGAAGTTTGGGAACCGTTAGATATTAAAAGTAAAATTTTGCATTATTTATGTTGTCAAAGCTAATGATTCATTCCCTTGCAGAGGGATTAACAACAACTTGTTTTTCTGCCTGCAGGATTCAATGCCGTTATCTACATTAGTCATGGGGGACCCATCAAATACCGCTCCAAACTCGCTGGCACAGAGATTAGGTAATGATGTATGACTTTTTATCTGTTTATGCCTCCTAATGTAGCAGGCTTTGAGGAGTTATTAATAGGCTGAGTCGTTTAAGTTGCCACTTCAGTGTACATCTTTTGTGGAATATGACCCCAAATGCAGTGAGAGAGAGATAAGAAATTATCTTTGGTCTTCACAACTTCCCAGACTCATGGGCTCTGGGATTTATGCAATAAATAATCCTGACAGTGCACTAAACAAAAACATTTTAGTATTATTGCCTATGTGAGTAAGTTGGCAAAGTTAAACTGTGATGTAATTATTGATTCTTTCTCTCTTTCTCTGACTTTCAGCAAAGAAGACAAAAAAGCAAGTATTTGTGAGTTACAATCTTCCAATGACAGACTCCAGCTTCTCTCTCTTGTTGGAGAACAGGATCAAAAAAGAGCTGGAGCTTCACCCTGAACACTTTTAGCATTTCATCCTTTGCAGAGTTTTCTCCCTCACTTTAGAAATGAAGACTTGAGGGAGGACATTGTTGGTCCTTCTTTTGTTACTTACCTGAATGGACTTTTTCCCAAGAAAGAATGCTTTTTTAATAAAGACATACAGATATACAGATGTACAATGTAATCATATACCAACACAGTAAACCAAATGGTCACATCAAGTGTTCATTTATTGACATAATCAATAAATTAAGTGGTTTATTATCAAAACATGTAGGCCTATGGCTTTTTGTACAAATGCATCATATTAAAAAAATAACACTTAGAAAACAGCATTAGTGGTTGAGTATTTTTTCCTCAAAGTATTGTTGAAAACTTACAAACTAGCAAACCATACAAGGTGTTCAAAATACATGCCATGTACTAAATATGACATGATAAAAAATATGGAGGATGTTGTACATGGAGTGTGGGTCTAGGTATTATTGGAGAAAATGGCTTATGAAATGGTTTATCTATTTGATGTGCTTCATATCTTTAAAAAAGTAAGGTTGATAGTCCATACATTATTAATGAATGGCACATAAATACATACCTCACATTTTAATTCAGTCCTAAGGGATACATACAGAGTAAAGTGGTCTGGTACAAATGTACACTAATCACAACTAAGCCAGTTCTGTGCAGACCAAGCTGCTCTACTCTAATCTTCACAAACGTTTATTTCAAAACTGCTATAAATATTGTGCTTTCTGGCAGGGCCAACCAATATTTTGTCAGGCTAGAGTTACACATCCTAAGAACAGGATTACAACCAATAACATTACCACAGTACAGAGAACAAGGAGTGATAGTTGGGGTGGAATATTAGCTAGTTAAGTTAAAGAGGTATTTGAAGCAACAAAATGCCCTTGGCAGCATGACAAAATAAATACTGGTTTTCTTAAATTACATTGTATCTTCGTCTCTGTTTTGTAAAATAACAGAACCATCATGATACAGCCATTTTAATGCTGAGATGCATCATAAGACACAGTAAACTTGTCACTCTGATGTCCATTCAACTCTCAGATTCGCTTAGCATTACCTACAGTATCCATAAGACTATCCACGCACTCTGCCAAGGTCTCCGGCTGTTAATCATATCCGACAACCATCATACACCCATACCAAAAGCAGTAATGCCAACAATTTCAAAAGTGTTTACACTGACCTCAGTTTTGAGGATAAAGTGCCACATTGGACTTCTAATAGAGGAACCACAAATCTCAAGAAAACAGATACATGTTTAAATCCATTTGTGTCCTTTCATGCAAAAGAGTGGTAGTGGTTTAGCCAATCCCTGGATTTCCAATGTGTTGGCTGAAAATCACAAACACTTGATTGTGTCTGACATTTAGTGCAAAAAAACTCATAAAAAATTATAAGATGCAGTGAAAAACTGTCAACAAGTCAAACTACAAAAAGAGAAAACTCAGAGCACACATTATTGAAAGCTAGTTTGCTCTACTTTCCTTTCCTGTCAGCTTGTCTACTCTTGCCTGCAAATCACTCTGAAAGAGTGGGTACAACTAGTACAGTTGAAAGCAATACACTTGAACACCGCTGAAAACTTTCATTTTATATTAATAAAACACACTGACTCGAGGTAAACTCAGTCTCGTACAAGATTTTTTTTTGGCAAATCCTGAATGAACTGTGATCTCTTACTATTATCATTTTATCCCCTTTAGCAGGTGTCCATCTGGGTCATTTAAGCAGTTCTGTATTTTTCTTCTTTTTGGTTTTGTCTAAAAAGAATTCCGTGGGTTTTTCACACTCAATAACCTAGTATCACCCAGTCGGTTTAATGCTTTAGAAGTTAATAGCGCAGTAGTGGTAGACTATTGCTACGACCCTTGCACCCCGTTGGCAATAGCACGGTTGCCGAGCACCTCCCCTCCAGTCGCTAGGGCGTATGAAGCGGGTACCGCTGCCAGAGCGGTGGCCACTGCCACTGTGGCACCCCCAGTAGCTGAGAGGTGTAGTGGGGTGTCATGGACACGGGAGTAGTCCCTGTCAGTCTTGGTGAGAAGAAGATGCTGCTCTCCAGGGTGGAGCAGGGTCTGACGGGTGAAGCTCTCTCCGTCAATCAGACTCTCCGGCAGGGGCTGGCCCCGTGGCTCAGGCAGCAGCAGCAGACAGATGATGCACAGGAGGGTGCAACAGGCGAAGATCACGTGGTGCAGGAAGTAGCCCTTCTGGTTGTGGAGTTCCATGATGGGTGCAGTGAGCATGCCAAAGCCAGCGCTAGCTAGCACCAGACCCAGCCCTCCACCCCTGTACAGAGAGAGACAAACAGACCAAAGCACATGTATCAAATATTAATTAGACCTACCACAAAGATTATCCAACCTGAACGAAACAAACAACAGAAGCTCTTATGGTCAATGGGCTGCATACTTGCTTGTCAATCAAAATTGCACCACAAGATGGAGCCAAGAGACAATTCCAGAGCAAGAACTCAGCCACTGCACCTTCACTGAATAGTTATGCATGTAATTGCAAGTCATAAGAGTTATATAATTGTGGTTTTTTGTGGTTATGTAGCTCTTTCTGCTCACCTGATGACAGTGGGAGTGATCTCAGCACAAAAGAATATGCTGAGGGTGCTGACAGCATGAGAGGAGAACATGCCAATGATGGAGAAGGCCACAGAGAATTTCCTGTTCAGAGTGTCTCGCAGTACTGTATAGACAAGGACAACAAAACATCAACATAATCAACAACACACACAATGTGTTCCCTACGCAGCAGTGATCATGCCAAATAGGAAACAAATTAGAGCACCGATAGTGTGTGTAAGTGACCTTGAAATTATTTTATGTATCATCGGATAACTGGTTTAATTGAATCATTTACTTATTAGCATATAATGCAGCAATTCCTTCAAGTACTATAAGGCTTTAACAGCAATAAGCAGCCATTTATGACCATGACAGATGTCATCCCTTCCCCGTACAGTACTCCCAACTGTACCTGTGTCATGACGGAGGCTGTACTTCCCAATCACTGGATTCCATTAGTGAGCATTTGGGGGAGAGAAGAGAAGGGAACTTTAGAGCATAAATGGAGGTTTGAGGCAGAAGCAAACAAGAGCGTGGATAGGAACAGTTTACTAGTGGAGCTTGAAATAATGACCACAAACAGCAGATGTAGGTCAAAAGAGGAAGGTGGGGATCCTATTAAACTGAGAGTTGAACTGCAATCTATAATGTTTTAATGATGCATGGGAAAAATACATACATATGGGGACAGCATACAGAGTTGGAGAGTTTATAAGTGGGTATTTCAACTGCAACTTAACGACAGAACTCCATAATATTTCTTTTTTATCTTATTGTCTGTTTTTACTCACAGTTGAGCAAACCCAGCTGTAGTAGCGACGCCAGGGCAGTGATGATCATAAAGGTGAGCAGCCCTCCTCGACGGCCCATGAGCCCCACAGCAGGGCACAGTGCCAGGCAGGTTGCCACGGCGATGCCGGCCATGGTGTAATAGTCTGTGTGGCACATAGCAGTTGGCTGGGCCTCTGGGTCCATCATACTGCGGGCAAAGCAGTGGTGGATCCCATAACCTGTCAATCTGTGCAAACACAAACACAAACTCGATAACCAAGAGCAGAAGGACGTGGTGTGTCATCCATCGGTTGAGGGAGATGTTACACTCACATACATGTGCACTACAGATAAGCCTGCCTTCATTTCTGTCTTGGGAGATGAGCTCATGTGTAATTCATGCTCTCTTAACACAGCGGATGTCGGCTTTGGTTAGCAAACGGGTTGTACAAACCCACCCATAAACACAACACACTTACGAGTTGACACAGAGCACCACAATGTTTTTCCACAGGTTCCTCGTGCTCATCATCTTGACAATGCAGGTCCTCTGGGGTTTCTTGTGCAGCTCCTGCTCCAGCTCTGATAAGAAACATGAAATGCACACCTCAAGACCTTTCCTTTCAGAAGGAAATGAGAGACCAGGCATTAGGGGACCTTCACACCCCTGGTGAGAGGGAAATTTGCTATGGGGCCTTTAGACAATCATAGGGGTTTCTGTCTTCACCCTCATCGCATGTCTATCTCAATGCTATGCATCAGTTTCAGTGTATTTATCTTGGGTCATTGGGACAGAGACAATATACATCAAAGCAGGGTTGGAGACAGAGAGCGGACAGATGTAATTGAATTTCAGTCGTGCTTTCAAAGATTACAGAGGTTTTTTAGAAGTTGATCTTCAAGTGAGAAATTGATCATGATCTTTGAAAGGGAGCATGTATGTCTATGTCTGATTGCAAACATGTTTCATCATTTGAACCAATCGCATGATGCGGCATGAGAAGCATTAATGAGAAGCATTACGTCTTTGAGTCTTAGTTTGTATGTATGTGTGTGAATGTTTGCGTGTTCATTGCATGTCCGTTTCATCACACGCAATGAGGCCGGCAGCTGTAAGTGGCGGTTTGGCATGTTTGGCATCATGAAGTGAGTAAATCTGCAGAAATAGTGTAACCATTTTAAGGTGTTTGACTGAATAACATCATGGATGACGCATCAGCGTCTCTGGTGTACACTTATCTTCCTCACCTGTGAGAACCCCACTGGGCTCGGTTGTCATGTCAACCTGGTTCTTCCTGGCAATGCGCAGCATCATGGCTTTGGACCGGCTGTAGTGCTGGGTGGCCAGCAACCAGCGTAACGACTCGGGAAAAATCCTGCAGAGGTAAGGACATGCGAGAGAGCGGACAAAGAGGCAGAAGAAAGATGAGAACAGAATATATTGTGAGGGCAAGACGGAAAAACAGACAGCAAGAGGAAAGAAAAAAGACAATGGGAGAAAGGGAGTATTGTTTGATGGCTGAGACAGAGTGTGCTGAGTACTGTGCACTACTGTGTAGTACAAGTGTGTACTGTACAAGCCATTGCCTGGCTCTGATAGCGAAGAATGTACCCCCCACAGTGGATTCCCTCAGTGGGAGGGACTTACCAGACGTAGGGCAGCATCAGAACGAAAGGGCTGATTATAACAATCTGAAGGACCTGCCAGTCATCCCGGTCTGGCCAATTGCGGCACAGAGCTGCCACCCCTGGCATCAGTAGCTGCCCGCCCACCATCAGAAAACTGGCTACCATGGTCATGGAGAACCGCCAGCCTGGCAAACAAAGCTCAATTCCTAAAAAAAGAAGAATCAGGAGAGAGAAGGAAGAGTCTTGCGTTGGTATAAGTTTGTATGTTCAGCTTGTGTGTGTGCGTGTGTGTCCTAATGTAAAATATATAGCATCCTTTATAGTCTGAAAGCATGTGGTGCGTGTGTGTTTGTTCAATAGTGGGCCCCACCATTAAATATCGAATTTCCTCCATAAATTATTGAGCAGTGTCCACTGTTGAACATTCCCCTGAGCAGTTAGTTAAACACCAGACCTCTTATGAACTTAGGATGGACTATTTGTCGGGCCTCTCTAAAGGGCTCAGCTGATCCGTGAGCGTTTTACTGTACTCCTCCCTTAATTTCCCCGCCTGAGCTCCCCTCCCCTCCCCTACAGTCTGTAATATGGTACAGTCCAGATGGCCTGGTCCAGATGGCAAGGTCTTTTTGAAGGTGACCAGTGGGGGTGCAGGGAGGCCCACTCACTAACCGGGGCTCACGTACTGTCACTTCTTATTGTGTATGAGAGAGAGAGAGAGAGAGAAAGAGGCATACAGAGAAAGGAGCATAGAGATGGGAGGGGGGTAAATAGAAGAAAGTAAGGCAAGGGGCAGAATACAAATGAGACTCCCCTCCTGAGGAGATGAAAACTCCCTCCATTCATCAGTGGAATCACTGGAGGAATGATAATAAAGCCCACTACTAGCAAGAGAGAGGGCGAGAGACAGAGAAAAGGACAGAAAGAGAGAGAGAGAGATAGAGAGAGGGGGACGGAGATGAGATAAAGCGATGTGCATAAGGAAAAGAAACGGCAAGGGGACGGCAGTGAGTGGACAGAGTGAATCAGTGATAAGACGGGAGGCTGAAAGGGAAAAAATGAAGGTATTACTGGAAATCCCCTCCCCGTCTCCGCTCCCTTCACCTCTCCTCTGTCTCGTCCCACACGCGCAGCGCTAGAGATTTAGCTAATGTCTCCCAAAGCCTCCCTGTAGGAACCAAAACAGAGGAAGGAAATTAAACTGACCCCCAGAGTGACTCATCCTTAAGCCTCCTTTTCTATTCTTTCTCCTCCGCCCGTCTTTTAACCATCGTATGGAAAACGGCGCGCGCAAGAGAGAGAGAAAGAGAGAGTGAGTATGTGTGTCAGCATGTCTGTTTTGCAAAACAACAGCACTCAATAGGGATGGATGAGGCGGATCCAGTAGAAAACCATTTGCCAGACACGCAAACACATGAACCCAACAGAGAAAGAGAAAGACTGCACCTTGGCCATGGCAACCCTGAACCGACCTCAAAAAAAAAAACAAAACCACTCCCTGGCTCTCTGGGGAGGTGTCTGATCTCTCCAACTCCACTGGGATATCCACATCCACTCCTACACGCAGACACACACACACAAACACGCACGCACACACAGGCAGGGACCCTTTGTTCCAGCTGAGTTGGAGAATGGCTCTTCTTGTGATTATCTCACTGACCCCCCTGTGGGCACCCCCACCCATCAGGCCTGAAGTGGCTCCGTCACCCTCTGTAAGCCACCATCCCCCACCTCTACCCCCTCTGTGCCCCCTTTTCCTCTCCCTCTCCTCCAGCTCCTCCTCCTCCTCCTCCTCCGCCTCCTCCTTTCACCAAGCAGCTTCTCTGCAAAGTGAACAGAGGAGAGCAGAGGGCGCAGAAGACAATGGGCCTGTTCAGATTCGGTTTAAACGTCCGTCTCGAGTGGGCGGATCACGGTTGGACAGCCGAGAGAGATCGCCATTCACACCTGGCATTATCATGTGACTCGAATGCGTCTCCAGTGAGCGCCTCGGATCGGATTTGTGAACGACCTCAGATCTGTCAGACTTAGGTCTTTCCTTGCTTGTCTTACTTTGATTCCTCTGCGCCTTACTCCAACTCCCTCCCTTCCCTTCTTCCTGCTCACTTCCATGCTTTCATTATCTTCCCAATATATCCCAACCCATGCTATTCCTTATCTCTGGCCCGTTCATTCAAACAATTCAACTCTGCCTCTGTCATTACAAATGCATACTGCTTTGTTCAAACCCACAGAACTTCATTTGAAGTTCTAGTGGAGATCCCTCAGTTTCCAAATATAAAAAAATATGTCCTGCTGAATTACAGGGAAACGCGTATAAAATGATACACAAGACATCTCAGTATTTTCTCTTTGATGTAATGGTACTGCCATAAAACACTGGTATCTTGAATTTGAATATTTCACTCCATATAAGTGTGATGTAGCTTCAGTGACAGATACAGAATATGTGCTGTCATACAATATGCAAAAAAAAAAAAAAAACGTAACTTTGCAGTTTCTTAAGGGTAAAATTTAAGGGAAAACCTGAACTAAGCAGGTAAACAAACTTCATTCTTCATTCACTCAATTTCATCTTTCAAAAGAATAAAAAACAAAGAGGTGATGGTGAGAAGGGTGCTATCTAATGGCCAAACTAATCTTTCATAACAAATGGCTGACAACCACTAACCCCCTCCGCCCATGCACACACACACACACACGCACTCTATGTGTCTGCTGCTCCCTGCCTAACCTTGCCTGGGGCATGAGAGCGGGGTGGAGGGACAATTGGCTTACTAACAGCATGGGTTCAGAGTGAGAGCCGCAGTGTGTTTGCCTGTGTGTGTGTGTGTGTGGATGGATGTGTAGAGGATGCAGAAGGTGGCGGGATGATGAGAGATAATATGTGCCCCTGTGTTGGAGAAAAAGACGGATGACTCCATAGCTGGGCGAGGCTGAGAAACAGATAGAGGGCTTGGAGAGGGCACAACATGACTGCTCATTTCCCAGCTGAGTCAGCATTAGCCATCCCCCTACCTCATAACAACTCACACACACACACACACACACACATTGCATGTCTCCGTCATTACCAGTCTCTGTGGAATAGAGGAGAGAGGATGAGGCACAGATATTAACCCTCCACTATTGCCGGAAAAAGCATTGTTCCTTTGGGTCCTTACAAACCCCACGACCCCCGCCACAAACATGAAGCATAATCATTAAACACTTTTTTTTTTCTTTTTCAATAAAGACACTTGCAAAAACAAGATACTTAACACAGAACTAGATAACACAGAATTTTCAAGAAAAGCTTGGATAAAGAAAGGCACGATAGCATGGTGGGATTAAAGGATGTTCTTGGATATGAGAAAAAACCAGGGGAAAGCATGTGGAGCAGCAAGCTGGATCCTACCAGGTTCCACAAGAGAGCGAACCCTGAGGTGGGTACTAAAATACAAATAAATGAACCAATACAAACTTGGTGTAACAACACATACATAGACACACAAGGGTACGTACACACACACATACAAACTCATTTACATTGGCAGAGCAAACTAGTACTATTCCTAGCACCTCCAGCGGAGTTTATTATACGCTGTGTGCTGCAGTGAGATAACAGAAACGATGAGAGATTTTAAATAAACCTCGAGAAAATGAGCAAGTCAGGCTGCAAGTGCGGGTAAGAGTGAAAGGAAAGCGAGAAAACGAGGGAGGGAGAGAGAGAGAGAGAGAAGCGGGAGGGATGAATGAGGCAGGGGAGAGTCAAGAGAAGGAGTGAATAGGGAAAAGGGTCAGAGAGCTATTCACCAGTGAAAGGGAAATTCAGAGCACCCTGCATTAAGAGCGGCGGGGTGGGAAGGCAAGGAGGAGTGGGAGGATTTCTGTGACAGAAAATGCTGCAACAGACATGACAGGGCAGACGGAACAGCGCGATGAAAAGCAAACACATACGATCATGCAAAAACGTGTGCGTGCCACATTTTTAATTTTGTGCCTCTCCTCTCCTCTATTTTTAAATAATAAGGAGATGAACAAGGCAATAAGACACTTCATATTCACTGCCCACTCTGCACTCATTTCAATGTTCGGCAGAATAAACAGTCAGAAACACAAATGTGGCTCCATTTCTTTGCAGGCTGATGATACTTTGCGCCTATTCCTGTCATACAGTGTGTCTGCTATGCGACATATTTTTAACAGTTAACAAGATAGTCTGTCGAAATCACCTGCTGTCATAGCCGTCATAGTTTGAGTTGACTTCAAAGTGCGTCAGCCTGTGGGAGAGAGCTGACCCCAACACCCCACTGTATGCATCTACTCAATGCACACTCACAAACACCATGGATTTTGCACATCAAAGCGCGAGCATACAATCTGTGCTCACACTCGAACAACAAACACACACACACTCACCCGCTCACACATATTCATTTCTCCCCAGAAGTGTCAACACCTAAAACACACACAAAGTCAACTGAAATGTAGAAAAAAAAAAAACTGGATCCCATTACAGGTATTTCGTGCTTTGCAAACAGCCTAACAGGATACAAATTTGTCAACCGTGCTGAGCCAAGTGTGCGTGTGTGTGCATGAAAGAGGGAGATAGCAAGTGTGTGAATGAGTGAGCTAAAGAGATAGATACAGAGAGAGAGGAGGCAAGGTCAGCTTGTCTTCAAGTGAATTGAACTCTGCTGATGCAGTGACCAAACGTGATCAAGTGGGGAAAAAAAAAAGCCAAGCTAAGGAGTTTCTACCAAGTGCCTATAATTCAAAAAACAGCTTTGTCAGCCTGCCATCAGGGCACAGACATGCACACATGCTAACACACACACACACAAAATATAACTCTGAGACAAAGCTAAAACAGGAGATTTAAATAGGAGGTCTATATTAACACAGAGATGACTGTCATCTCCTAATGGTCTATACATTATTCTGAGCTGACGAACTACGATCGATGAAATTCATCTCAATTTTAATCCTCACACAGAATCCTTTCATGACTCATCAGTCTTGTGTCACAGAGTGTCAGTTTGATCTCACACACATATGCTGCCATGCACAGACACCAAATCCCATTGCGCTCTGACACGCACAACTCCACGCCGCGTCGACGAAAAAGGGCAGACACCCCGAAATAAATTACGTCTGCCTTACAGAAACGAGAGATTAACTCAGACTCGCGGAATCTCTCAGCAGACGGCCATTTTGTTTGTTTGTTTTTAGATGCCGTGCAGCAGAGATTTATCAGGGCCCCCTGCTGAGAGGAACAAAACTGGCCCCTCTCCCCAACCTCTAAGTCTGCCCTCGCCCCACACATAATGTATGACTAATCTCTCTCTGTCCCGCTGAAAGAGAGGAGGCCTAAAGAGGGTTAGGGACGGGGACCGAAGCGGAGAGAGGGGACAGTGTGGATGTCCCTCTGGCAGCCATAGCTCGGAAAACAAACACACATGGAGCTGGAAACTGATGCTAGCAGCCAGTTAGGTGCAATTTTGAACACCAAGGGCTCCTCAGTCATCATGGACTGATTAGATTAGCCAACACAATGGTAGAGTGAGGCAGGGCGCACCAGCACAGAGCCGGGGCCGGGACAACAAAAGAAGAGGGAGCACCCACAATAATGTCGCCACAGCGCCAACAACAGGGACAGAGAGCAGGAGATAGAGGGGGAAGGGGAAGAAAAGAGAGAGTTACAGAGGGAAACTCGGAGGAAGAAACGTACGAATGGATGTGGAAAAATGCGAGAGCGGGGTAGGGGAAGGCAGGGTGTGTGTGTGTGTGTGTGTGTGTGTGTGTGTGTGTGTAGTAGATCAGAGCCTTCAGATGAAAAGCAGCGTCTACTTACTGAGCACATAGAGGGAGAGAGC
>OMLF01010462.1:6128-19346 GCA_900302615.1 Holocentrus rufus
AGGAAACTCAAGAACAAACGCAGGCGCTCTCTCCGTATGTATCCCACACACACACACACACACACACACACACATGCACATGCACACACACATGAACACCAAACAAGGAGACAAAGATAAACAGGCAGTGAGAACAGTTAACCCTGGGCTGTTTCTGAGTGCAAGACAACAGAGGGGTCAGAGGTCATGTGTTCCCACCACAGCAACACACACATGTGATCTTCATTATCACACCATGGGCCACACAGTTGGCTCAGAAGGAAACCTGGACCTCACCAGAGCCAAATTTTTTTTTGCCTATGCAAAAGCTGCCAGGGATGAGGGGCAGCGATATTTCTGGTAAAAACATAAATATCATTTTTTAATGTCAGGAAAACATCATTACTACAGGGGATTGTTAGTTTACTGGTACTGCAGCAGTGCTGCAACATCTCCATCTTGTGGATGCCTTTATAACGCATGCACTGACTGATAGTGCTGTAATAGATGTATACAGAGATGCATGCATGGCATTTTTGATTTACCGCTTTTTTGCATAGGTAGTCCGTATAGTGATATTTGGCTCCGCCCACTGATGCGTCATTCAACCAATGAGATTACAATACTTCTGTCTCCAGAGCAGGTCTGCCTCCAAGACAAAGGCTGTATAATTAAATCTTCAGCTTACAGCACAGTAGCCAAATGTTTAATTTTTAATGTTTATTGAAGTGTTTAAGTTCAATAAAACTTTACTTCTTAAAAATTTATTCAATTCGAAAATATGTTTGATTGTGTCATTGTCCTCAAAATCATCTTAAGTGTATACATGATTCTGTGTAGGGTCATATCTTACTTATATCTCACATGGTTGTTCCTTAAGATAACTTATATCTAATGGCGGTCTGTGGTCCAAAGTCAAACATCCAATGGGCGTCCCTGGTCCAAAGTGCATCCATATAACAACGTTCAGGACCCCTCTCTGCGCAAAACAAGTTCAAAACTCACCACAAGGGGGCAGCAGCGCTCAGTCACTTTACAATAAACTTTGTACTGTGGAGTTCCCTCTCAGCTGTTTGACTATCACACCAGGAAAATGTTGCCTGTTGTCCTAAACCGGAGAATGTGGAAATGAGAGACACAAATGAAGGAATGCTTGAATATACTGGAGTGGATCTGCCTACTTTAAAATTAGACTTTAAGTGTGTTTGGATCCTGCGGTGGCAAAATGTCATTTTTGCAGGTGAATAATAATATCAAGGTGAATAACAAGGTGAGAAATTATAACAAGTACTAAGAAATGCCAGAAACGGCACTGATGGGGGGAAAAGTGATATTTCTCCCAGCCTCATAGTCCAATAGCAGCTTCCATCAATCACCCAGACTGCTGCTTCACAAACTTGGAGACGTCAAGAAACAAGGCGGTGCTACTCCAAAGCACCGAGGGTCACATCCTACTCGTAGGCTATACATAGGGCTAAATACTCCAGAGAGTTGCCAGGGAAGCGCTGTCTGCCACAAAGTGCCCTGGAAAACACTGGCAGCGGTTTTGCGCTCATCAGCATGGAAATATCCAAAGGGGGAGACGAGCGGTCGGCTGAGCAGGCCGCCTCTTTATTTGGCTCGCCGGGACTGGACAGTGAAATGAGCCACAGTGAGCGGGGCAACAAGAGGAGATCCAGCCGCTGTAAAGTCATTACTGGGGTACGTACAGTAGCACGAACCTACCTGCTCCCCGTGTCCACCGTGGACCAGCTGCTGGACTTTCCAATAGGCTGAACAATTCAGACTACATGGCATGCAGTTATGTTCTGTGACAGTCATGTGAGGTGGCTTATGTTGACATTAAGTTTATGACTTGATAGGCTAAACTCTATAATATTCTAAAATCACTATAATATTCTTGTAGGGACTCCGATTGCTTCTGTGGTACTTCAGCTGTGAGCTTTTCTTACTTTATGGTGTTTTTATATCCTGTGGTATTACTATAATATTCCTAAAATATTGCTATCGGTTAGAGTTTTGCTGATGATATTTTGAGGTTTTTTTTTTCTTTTTATAAACAAAAATCTGGCTCTCAGACTCCACCACAGTTTAAACTGTTGGTCTACTGTTCAACTGGTGTTTACACTCAGTGTCGTCAAGCCGCAGCTGTCAAACAGGCAGTCAAGGCTGACCATTGGAATCCAGTTTGGTTTAATGTCCAGTGATAAGGACACAAAGGCCAGAGGAGGGTTTAAAGTGGCACTGCAGGTGCTGGAGGTCACTATGGACCTTTAACTCCTTCAGCTCTTGTGTACCTTTAAATTTCCCCTGAAGTAGCTTCAAAGTTAGAAAAAAAACCTTTTTTTCAATATTGTATGACAATGACACAGATTCTGCATCTTCTGGTTGGAACACTTCATTGAAGCTACGCTGAATCACCCACATACTGAAATGTATCCCATGTTTTATGGCTGCAGCATCACATCAAACAGAAAATGTCTAGATGTTTGTGCATCGTTTTATGCACATTTCCCTGTAATTCAGCAGGACATATTTGGTGTTTTTGGAAACCGTGAGCTCTCCACTAGAGTTTAAAATAAAGTTCTGTGGGTTTGAACAAAGCTGGGCTGTGCAGCGTGCATTTATCACGACAAACTCTTCGATGAGACCGGCAGAGTGTGAGAACTTTTGTACGCAGCAGGAATACATTTTCAGCTGAAAGCCCTGTTGCTGTCAGAGAGTCAACCGGTCTCAGAGAGCACGGTCCAGTCACCTTGAACCGCATTAGTTACTTATTCCTCAGAAATGGCCTCTCTGCCAAAATAACTAATGAAAAGCAGAAAACTCTTTCAGTCATATTCATGTTTCTAGTTTTATGTAGAGCATATGCTGTTTAAATGAAGAACTTATTTACTAATGCGTAATTGAAGAATGAAGACATGAAGAAAAACTGCAATGACAATTCAAACACAATTTCCGGTTTTACAGACTGCTTTTAGACAGCTGTGGTTCACCTCATTCAGACTGACAGTGAATCATATGACCTGCCAATATCTCATATTTAAAAAATCCCAGTACTGATGCAATATATCTACTAATAACACAGTTGTGGAGTTACACTACTCCCACCACCTCTCAGCTGCATCCCCACCCACTGATCTCCCTATCAGTGAAACATACACTGTACAGACAGGAGAATTGGCTGGCAGTCACCTATCAAGCCAATTAAATCCACAGCCAAGCTAAAACCACTATAACCAAGGATTCCCCCTTTGGCAGCTCGGTGTAAAGCACTTCTGTCTGTCTGGTGCCGACTAGATATACATGTGGCGAACTGTAAAAGTCTAGACAACCGAATGCTCCGTGCCATCTTGAATCAACCACCACATTATGACCAACATCTGTCAGTAATTGTGCAGTTGGCGCACACTGTTGTGCAGTGTTGTTTGAGGTCTTGCGACAGGAGTGGTTGCAACATGTTGCGACTAAACCCAAAATGCAAGGTCACTTTTGTCTAATGCAAGCTCCTCAGGGTATGTTGTGGTTGTGGGCATGTAGGCATTCACTCATTAAAGCCCCGCACCCTTAAATAGTCACTCTTTTAATCACTTCTCTGTGCTGGTATCATCTTTTTGTTGGTTGCACTTCGCTGCACGATTGAGTTTTATTTGGCAGTGAAAATCTTTGTTTTTCTATTCAGTTTGAATGATGTTTTAACCGTCAACAATGGCTTTACCAGATCCTTGTTACGTAGACACTACACACAGGCTGTGTTGATCTAGGCTTAGTAGGAGAGTGTGTTTCAGTATCAGACGAGTAGGTTTCCACTAGACAGACTGTTGACTTTCTCAACCCACAAAGATGGAGTCCAAAGGTTTTCCTGAGGCCCCCTCCTCACTCTCTCTCTTTATCACTATGTTTCTCTCTGTCTGTCTCTCTCTTTCACCTCCACCCCCAAACACACCACACACACCACACATGGGTTGGACTGGGGAGAAAATAAGCGCACATACCCAGACGCTGTGCCCAGACCATATTTTCATACCTGTCTAGGAATTCCATGTCTTGTGTATGTGAATCACACCAAATGGGTTAACCTGCGGTAGGCGATTTCCACAATCCTCGGTTTTGGAGGACGTTATTATGAGGCTGTGAACTTTCTCATAGGCCAAGTTCTTTAAAGAGGAACTTTAAAGAGGACGTGATAAAATTGTCTGGTAGAAGAATGATCTGTCATATTCTGTCTCATTTCCCATTGCATATGTTTCTATGAAATAAATAAGTAGCAAGCGGAGGGACCCGAATGCAGGAAAAGCGAATCAAGCTAGCTAAGAAAAACACAAGGAACCAAACACTAGCAGTAGCCATGTGGAACAACAACGGACGAACTGACAAGGAACAAAGGAATCAGACAGGTATACATACACAAGACTAATAATCACAAGAAGAAGACACAGCTGGAGTGGGGAAGCACTGGGAAAAGGAGGGAAACACTGGGATTGGCTGGGAGAGACAAAAAGAAAGGGCAACACGAGGGCAGGGCTGACGAGGCTGACGCAGGGCAGGTGTGCGGGGGAGCGCAGGCTGGGCAGGGCTACGGAAACACAGGAGGGACAAAGCAGGCAGAAACAGAAAACTCAAAAAACACAAGAGTCCAGACACAAGAGTCGAAAACACAGAAACCAAAACCCCAAAGCACAAAACGTCCACGACCGTGAGTCCAAAAGGTAAACACAAGAGTCCAAAGAACAGAACCATGACAGAAACTGTATTGAAAACAAGGAGCAAAACGTTTCACTCACTTGTGGCCTTTTTACCTTGTTTTCATTCAAGCCTGAATATAAAATAGTAAATGACTGAAGATAAGAAAAAACAGATGCAGTAAGATGAGGTTGATTCCTGTGACGTATTAATACAATAAATTGAGAAGAAAAAAAACTGAATATAAATAGGGTTAGAGCAAATTTTGGGTATGTAACAATTCCAAGGTGTCAAGATTATATAAAGTGAAGGGAAATGAATGTAAATTATGAACCAATGAGTTATATGGGGGGTTGATATTGACACAATTTGCAGTTTCAGTGGTTTCCTTGTGGCTCAGATCTCCCATTCAGTGTAATTACAGCTGCCTTTCTTCCTGTAGTCTGTACTAACTAGCCCCTTGCTCTCTTACTCCCACTTCTTACATGCCAACCTGCCCTGTTGCATCCTTTTATTGAGCAGAGCACAGTCCAAACTGAGGGTGGCATCACCGTTCACTACAAGCTTTAATACACACCCCAAACTCCACGGCGATTAAACAACCACAATAACAGCTGTGTTTAGGCGTAATGGGGCCTTTGTAATACGCTGAAATGCTGCGACTGCCGAACATCCCCCCTGTAAATGAGCTGATTTAGATCAACCCTCCTTGATCGAGGTCTTTGAACCTCCCTGTTAATTACAAAGCTCATGTGCCCCCACTGAGCAGCCGTCTCTGAGCAGAAAAGAGGCCTGCAGCTGCTGGAGAAGCAGGCCTGTGCGTCTCCCACCCCGCTTTGACTTGTCAATTAGAGAGGGGGCTAAGACCTAGTTTGGAGGGCGTTTAAATTATGCATGGGGAAAATTATTAAAAATCTTTGGGTGTGGAGAATATGAATGTGAAGAGTCTGCTTTTCTTCAACTGCGAGCATCGCCGGCCCCATGATAATGGCACTTCACCCCCAGTTGATTAAAGATGAAAAAAACAGACTCTCCAGTACAGTCACGGTGCCAATTATGCTGTGCTTCTGCAAAATGATCATCCCTGATTTGTAGCTTTTGTCAAAGAGATGCCAGACATCTGTTACATTTTCTTCTCGGGCATTTAGCTGCTTTTATTTGGAGTGCCAGGGTATGCTTCATGTTTTTCTCAGATAGGTAAAACATCCATTTCACAACATTATTTCCCTTTTCACAAGATTTCCAACTCACGAGATTTCAACAGACCCTGAGATCCATCGCTTGTATGTTTCACTGACACTTTGTCATGGGCAGTTCATGGCAATTTTGCATAACAGCTAATTTGCAAAATGTCCCTGAGTCATCAATAGTCTACACATCACGTTAAAGTAATCAGTGGAACAGATGTGTTGTAGCAACACACAGGGTCTGTTTTATTATCTGTTTTTCTATGCAAAAATAATGTCATGAGTTATAATGGAAGTAATGCCTGTATCATGAGAAGATCCTTTCACAGCAGTAACATTACAGTCTGTTGAGTTACTTTAAAATGTGACATGGTCACATTTTATTCATGGTCACATGGTTATTCAACAGATGGTGTTCTGTGTTCATGGCTAATCAAGTTTATTGCTCACCAGGCCGAGGGTTGCATGTCAAATTTCCCAGTCATATTTGACAGTGTTGCTTAAATACATTTTCACAGACATTCTTATATTTCTCTCTCTGGGCTTTCAGGTGCTGCTGCTGTGCTTACTGGCTCTTATCCTGGCTATTGTGTTTTTTACAAAGCAGCGATGTGATGTGAAAGGTAAGGTCCACTGTTAACAACTGGCCATGCTGCCAATACTTAAAGGATTATTCCGGTATTTTTGAACCTGGGTCAAATTTTCCCCTGTATTTTGGTCTAAATTATTATAAGGTCAGTGGCAAAACAAGCACTTTTAGTGGACGTACTTTGACGTGGACAGGTTGCCCCAATGTATTATGTTACAGCCGTGTTTCACAGTTGCCAGTTATATCGCTCTTGCTCAATACTGGACCGATGTCAAAACTTTTTGTTCCTATTAATCATTTAGACCCAAATGATAGGGGGGAGTAGGGCCCAGGTTGTACCAGGAATATCGAAATTACCCTTTAAGGCATTGCATCACTGACTTTTTATGTATTATTACCAAATTTCCCAACTCTAGTGGGTACGAATCCCTCATTGTTTTCCATCCATAATCACCTTGGTATCAGTATTGTCACGATATCATAGGGATGACTGTTGGTGCTTTCATTAGATATTTTCACGCAAGAGATTTTGATAAACAATCATCAGTAATGTGGATATGATGACCAAGCAGGGAGAGGCAATAACAGAACAGCTAAAAGTTCAGAAAGCTGCATCCCTTTGCTGTAATGCAGCCTTTAAAACCAGGAAAGGACAACACTTATGCCACAACATCATATTACAATCTCCAAAACCCCTGAAGATATCTGGTCTCATATCACAATTTCGATATATTACCCAGCCTTGCACCAGTATATATTTTCCTCTCTGTGTTCATCTCTGCAGTGAGCAGCTGCAAGAATAGGTGTGTCACCGAGAAGAAGGACAGCGCTGCGTCCTGCCACTGCGACCCGTCCTGCCAAGCTGAAGGCTCCTGCTGTCTGGACTACCAGGAAGTGTGTCTCGAGCCCAGTAAGACTCTCTCCTCAAAACCTCGTTGCTCATGTCTCCGCTGCTCCAAACTGGGAAAATACCCACAGCAACGGAGAGGGAGGAGGTTCAGGTTACCAACCGGCAGCTTGAGAGAAAGAGAGTAAAAGAAATGGAGTGAGAGAGGTGGATAAAAGCTTGTGAGATGGCATATGTGCACGCATTCGTTTTGTCCACAGGATATGAATCTGTCAGGGTGGTGCGACATATGGGTATTTTCCCAACTGTTGCAGCACAACACATCGTAAACACAGTTCTGAGCCGGAGAGGAATGCTCACTTGGGGCCAGGCTTGTTGACTCCAGCTAAAGACGAGCTATAGATTCCATCTGGTCAGACGTGGGCAGCGGTGTCACTATCCTCTCTGTTGCAAACCGCCGTGCCAAAAAACACCCCTCTTCCATTTCAGCTGCAGCGGTGGTCACTGTGGGCAGCTGGCCCCAGCTTGGGCGGGGCGCTTTCCGTGGCATTTTCCCCTTAGCTTATATTTCCTACTCAGCTGACACGGCAGCCAAAGGGGGAAAAGTGAATTCTGACTTACCTTTGATGTGATTTTGAGTTTCATTATTGATGCTGTTTGGCTGAAACCTCATGATGTTGCCGTCTCCGACAAACAAATTCAAACAAGGTGAAGTAAAAATAACTCCCGCACAAGGCCCCACTGTACAGTATGTACAGTGTAAGGCTGATGTGAGAGTGTGTTTTCCCGCGGATTACTGACCACAGCAGCTTGTCTCCTCAGACAGAGCGTCCCCCTGTTTGGCTGTCCCGTTGACCGCCATCCAAACCGCACTGCTGGCCTAGAGGGAGAGTGAGGAGGGGCCTTCTCACTGACATGCTAAAGATTCCCTCTGTCATGAGCCTCGTCAGCAGCAGACTTGACAAATTGTAGGAGACAAACTGATAGCAGTCGCTAAAAGGTTAGAGAAGCGGGACTGTAACCCAAAAGTTGCTGGTTCGAGTCTGCGGACCAACTTGGAAATTGATTTAGATTGAATTTGGACTCATTTAGTCTCATATTACGTGTTTAATTCTTGTTATTCTTAAAGCAAGGTAAAAAGTCTGCCAATGGGATGAGGTAATCCCACTTCTTTCTAGTGCAGTCTCACAGATTTTTTTTTTTCAGGGAACAAATATATTGAAACAAGGCAGATTAAGGCCGATCAGCCCACTAGGATAAAGAAAATGACACTTGATTCAAGAAAATTCTGGAAACAAGTTGATTAGCTCTAGAAACAAGTGGGATTATCTCATCATATCTCATTTTTGACATTGTTTGAAGAAAAACAAGATTTGAACACTGAAGATAAGACTAAATAACTTGTTGGAGATTTTTTGCTGCTTACTGCTGCATTTGAATGGCAGGGCTAAACATTTCCATCACTGTTCATATCTGAGAATGTAGCTCAATGGAAGTTTTGTCACCACGAAGAGTGCGTCAGAATTCACTCTCAGCTCTCTGCTCTCATTGCATTTGTCCTCATTATTTTGCAAACTCTCACTCTTCTCATCCTGGTCATGTTCTGACTCTCCTCCGCTATTTCTTCCACTCCATAAACTCCACTTTCTCTCCCTGTCTTCCGGCCAGGTCGGAGTTGGACTTGCTCCAAATTTCGCTGTGGTGAGCAACGTTTGGCCAACAGCTTGTGCTCTTGCTCTGACGACTGTGTGAAAGCAGGGGACTGCTGTGTGAACTATAATAGCGTATGTAAAGGTGAGCGAGGCGACTAAAACAAAACAGTAGCCATGTGTTCACTGTTATCGTAGGCTTTTCCTCCCTGCGGCCTCTGTGGAAAACATGACTCCTGCTGTTAATAGTGCCGACTATTTGCAGTACATTTAAATACACCAACGATTTGGTCAATATCCTCTTTTGCCGACTTACCCAGACTGAGACAAGATGTTCAATATCATTTTCACCTCTGTACGTCCAAAGCTTCGGTTCATAGATATATTAATGAAAAACAGCTCCGATGGTTAGCGTTTCATGTTAGCTTAGCATAAAGGCTTGAAGTCTACAGGAGTCTAAAGTGAAAAACTAAGCCTTATAGCAACTCCAAAGCTGTCCTATTTACTCAAGTATCATGTGTATTTGAAATAGGTCTTGGATTTTTTTTTTACTTTAACAGAGCTAGACTAGTTGACTCCTGTAGACTTCAGTTATGCTAACCGAACACAAAATGCTAACTATCAGAACTGTTGTACGTATAGAGGTGAAAATGGTATCAAACATCTTGTCTCAGTCTGGGTAAGTCAACAAAAGGGGATATCGCCCAAAGTGTTGACGTATTCCTTTAAGCCTTTATTCTTGAATCAAGTAAACTCATGTTGAAGCCATGTTGAGGCCTCAAAACGTGAGCATAAGGCCGACACTTGTGAAATTTGGCAAAAACACTGTGTCCCTTTTTCAGTAACAGTGAGTCATACTAGATGTCTTTTATTTGTACTTTGATCCTGATGTTTGAGCATTGTTGAATCAGTCCCTCTGGTCTTGCTCTTTACTTTGACATCAATTGTGTATGTGATTGACTGTCTTTCTCTTCTGTGGCTCCAAAAATGGTGGAAGGACTTTTCCCCTCACCCGGCATCGGAAACATTCAGCCTTTTTACTGTCTGTCATCATCTCATGAATACATGAATAACAAAGTAGCTGTATATTTCCTTGCACGCCTATTGGAAGTGGCTCAAGCGGCTCCGCAGTAATCTCTATGAACTCATAATATCGCCCATTATAACCCCATTTCCTTCAGCAGTAAAAGTTCATGAGCTTTCTTTGGCAGATGCAGTTCCAACACACATTATCTGCCACTATAACGCAGGGTCGTTAGATACTTTGATATAAACTGGATCCTGTTTATATACCAGCCACTTTATATATGTAATGGGAAACATATACAAGTGCATAATGTGGGACTTTAATCACTGACAACAATGCTCTTTTCCAGTTGGAGTGAAGAGCTGGCTGGAGGAGGAGTGTGAGGATATTCAGCAGCCACAATGTCCACCTGGGTAATGCAGTATTCTTGCACCACTATTAGACAAGAGAAGCCTGTGGATTGGATATAAAATAAAACAAATCCGAGCTCTTTTGTTGGGATTACCTCAGCCCCTCTCCCCTTCACAGCCTTTGAACACGATATGACTGCCGAGTCAGCACCAAGAATAACGCAGTTTGATTGTGTCACCCATAGTTTTCCTGAGTTAGGACTATTGTTTCCTGTAGGCGGTTGTTAGTGGAAATTATACAGTAATCTGTGACTACAGAGCAAAAAAAAACAAAGGCTTCTCTGTCACAAAACCTCCAGTCTTCAATCCTTGTTTTATGTGATGGTGTTGATATAACTGAGAGGAAAAACTCACCGTCACTATGGAAACTTAGCTAATGGTGCTGAGTCTTAGGCACATGAGGGTGTGTGTGTGTGATCACATGTGTGTGTTCCTCTTCGGTAAGTTTAAGGGCGTAACCCCAGACTTATTAGACAATGGAAAAAAAAACTTGAAGCTGTTTTTTTTTGGGGGGGGGTTTGGAGGTTATAGCTCTTCACAGATATCTTTGATCAAAATGAACACTGTCTGTCTTTTTATTCCAACATTCTGCGTCACTCATCCTCTGTTCACTTTCTTTATGGCGTCTCTGCTCAAATTTGAGGTTTTCATTTATTTTATGGGTGGTTTGCCTTTTTGCGCGCAAATAAGAATCTCCCTTGAAACTCTACATCTGCAAATATTTTTTGCACTTTTGGTTTTTATAATTACAAATTGTTTTACCTTACAAGCTCAAGGAGCAATCAGGACTTAATGAGAAGTTATGAGATCTTAATAAGAATTTAACAACGCAATATTTATACACTCCTCATTTACTGTAAAATGAAACGTGGCCACTTTGTTTTGATAACTGTCTGACTAATTAAGGGTACTGTAACAATACCAGTACCTATAATGCTGGCCAGCCGAAGAAAGGTTATTTACATGAATGTGGTGGTTTAGTGAATGCATCTGAAGAAAAGGGAAGGGAAAATGCTGCTATATGAGGAACAGAGGCATCTATTCTAACCACAAGTCTCAGATTCATTATCAGCAGAGTCACATTTCTCTTCCTGCGTCCTTCCATGTGTCTGCCGTTTTGACTTCTCCTCCGTCAAAGAGCAGCTTTGTGTTCTCCACACAGAACCTACTGTACGACGCTATTTGTAAACCCACCTACTCTCTGCCAAAGATAGCCCCGTCCCCTGAGCACGAGGGATTCCATTTCCCATTCACAAGTGCGCCCCAGTGTTAAAAGCGGCGTTTCTCCCTGTCTCCCTCCCTCCCAGTTTCTCCAGGCCCCCTGTGATCCTGGTGTCCATGGATGGGTTCAGGGCGGGGTATATGAAAGCCTACGGCGGCCTCCTCCCAGTCATCACCAAGTTACGTAAGTGACCCACATTGTTTGCTTCCCCCAGCTGCTCCACTCCACTGTTTATCAGACAACATCGTTTTAATTCAACACTGCTGTGTGTTCCAGGAAAATGCGGTACCTCGACGGCCTACATGAGGCCCGCCTACCCCACAAAGACCTTTCCTAATCACTACACCATCGTGACTGTAAGTGAGCCGGGGTCAGAGGTTGATCCAGTGCACATAATCAGTTAGATTGTTCATCTCACTGTAATCCAACCTCACAGTGGATTTCCTTCCCTCATGCGAACTTGGGATTCTTTTCTCATGGCGTCTTATTAGAGTCAGTGATGCGTAGCAGCAGAGAGGCTGCCGCTGCGGCCCTAATGGTGCACATGCACTGGTGAGGGGGAACTGCCGCTGAAACGAGCTGCCTACACGCCGGGCTGCACCTCTGCTGGTTGGCCGCAGACCCTGCAATCAGCTACAGTAGTCCTCTTTCCAAACAATCTGGGATAAGCTGTGGCTTCCAGTGACACCACAGAGTGTGAATTATTGTTAATCCCTGCAGCTGTCATGTTATGCATGGCATGTTGACTGCAGAAAGAAGGTCTTAGCAAGTCATTTAGTCTCATATTCAACGTTGAACTCTTGTTTTTCTTTGAAGAATGTCCAAAATCTGCCAGTGGGATGAGATAATCCCACTTGTTTCCGGTGCTAATCAACTTGTTTCCAGAATTTTCTTGAATCAAATGTCATTTCTTGATCCTAGTGGGCTGATCTGCCTTATTCTACCTATCCTACCTGCAGAATTTTTTCACTTATTTGAAGAAAAACAAGATTAATCACTGAATATGAGATGAAATGACTTGTTCACATGGATTGTTTTTTTTTTGCAGCATAACCTGCAAGCTCTATATTGTGTTACACCTTGTGTGTGTGTGTGTGTGTTGCAGGGTCTCTATCCTGAGTCTCATGGAATTGTGGACAACAAGATGTACGACGTCACCCTGAACGTCAGCTTCAGCCTGAAAACCCCAGAAAAATTCAACCCACAGTGGTACCAAGGAGAGCCTGTAAGTGAGCCGGTGATTTTGTTTACCGAGGTGCAAACTTACTGTCCGGTAAATATTAGTTTTGTGCGGAATCGCTTTGTCAAGCTGTGAGGCCCGCTGTTTAGAGAACCTGACAACCTAAAGCTTTGGACAAAACGTCAAGGAAAATTTTTCACCCGTGCTCAGCAGTTTCCCCTGCCAGAAATGATGCAGAAAAAGGCAACGACGATGAGTAACATTTCCCACACGTATCCAGGGACGCAAGACAATATTGTGTAATGCCTTGTGTAAGTCGACAAGCCCTGGGGATGGGAGGAAAAAACTTGAAGCGCATCCAGAGGACGCACTTCTCACCGTGCGCGAAATCTGAATCACTGGCGGAGAACCCCGGGGTTAATTGTGCTCTGATCATGTTAACCGG
>OMLF01010463.1:9618-20366 GCA_900302615.1 Holocentrus rufus
GAGACAAGATGTGTGATATCATTTTCACCTCTGTACATCCACTGGTTCGGTTTCTATGGGTAGCATCTCTTGTTAGCTTAGCATAAAGACTTGAAGTCTACATGAGTCATTAGCCTAGCTCAAATCAAAGTGAAAAATAATATTGTAAATAAAAAATAATAATAATAAATAAAAAAAAATAAAAATAAACCTTACAGCAACTCTGAAGCTGTCTTATTTACACAATGTGTTATGTATTTGAAATATGCATGTTGGGAATTTTTTGATCATTTTAGACAACTTAGATGGTATAAGCTATATGTATACAGTATATAGCTTAAGTTATATCATATATTATATATAGCTATAATGACAGAAAGATATGTGTGTTAAATGGCTCCAGTTCCTACCATCTAATTTCTCTTAAAACAATTTTTTTCAAGACATGTATCTCAAACATGTTAAACACATGATATATACGTGTACATATGTATATGTGTAAATGAGACAGCTTCAGAGTTCCTGTAAGGTATATTTTTTTGCTTTGTCAGAGCTGGGCTAATGACTCCTGTAGACTTCAAGACTTTATGCTGAGCGAATATGAAATGCTACCCACAGAACCGAACCAGTGGACATACAGAGGTGAAAATGGTATCGAACATCAGGGGTCTGGGTACGTCAGAAAAAGGGTGTTTTTCCCAAAACATTGGAGTATTCCTTTAAAAGTCTGTGCTGCAAAACCTTCCTCTTTAGATTCCACTGCTGCCTCCATTTTTCATGACAGACAAGAGGACAGGCATCATGCATCTCTGGGAGAAGAAGGACAAGACATAATTGGGCTCCAAAAAACAAATTACAGCTGAAATTGGGTTTGATTCCCCCAGGATTAGTATTATCAGGGCACCTCTGTCTTCACCAAAACGCGGTAGGTAATTTGCATTGGAGTTTTTCACTGTATGAGACATGACAGATTCACACAGGATTAAAATCACCAACAATCTCTGCGGTTATTGCAAATCACTGGACATCCCCAGGTTGCATTAGTCCCACGTGAACGGGGCTTTAAGGGAGATTTGCAAACAAAAACACACATTCCCACACAGGCAGGTGGTGATCGCAGTGCTTATAATAAAACAGTCACGTAAACTGTATTTTGGGAGGGATTTTTGGGTGGGACAGTTTTTGATGACAGAACCATGGAAGACTGAGATTTACATTCAGTTAGTTTAGAATTGTATCTATTGCTGTGATGGGTTTAAAAGTCTATAGCAAGTTGAAGCCATCAATAGGCTTCAGCTCATTTACTCACATGGATGTTTTTTCTGCACAGTCCAAAATTCCTACTTCAAGGGTTGTGGTTGCCATCTCCAGACTCCCCAAGAATAATTATCAGCCCTCAAAAAGCAGCCGAAGGTGACATGATCAGTTACTGTACTATAAGAAAGAATCAAAGGTAGACTCCTTCTTTTGTATATTCACCCCTGGAAATGAAATGGGATAGAGCAGAGGTATTTATTTATTAATATATCAAGCAGGGGCATTACCTCGGTGGCATATTATTTTCTCTTCTCCCAATGCCCCCCTCCCCTTGGCAGCCGGCATTAGTAAATGTGTGCTGACAGCAGAGGTTACCTTGAGCAGCCCGCCGGACCTGGGGGCTGTATGTCTTCATTTACCCCAGTATCTGCAGATGCCAGGGAAAAGGGAAAGTTATTTTCTGTGTCTGGCCCGCGGGGAAAACTGAGGCTAACGATCTTGGCCACGTTGATTGTTACCTTGCTCCTAGAATAGCACTTTGCTTTTAGGAGCAAACATCAGGGATGCAGCAAGGAGGGAGGAGAAGAAAGGAAAAGGTGTGGGGGATGGGGGGAGAAGGTGGAGACGGTGGAGGTGTCGGGGTCACTGGCTGGACAGACACACACGCGCACACTCAGCGAGAGCTTTGAACCCAGCCACCCAGGAGAACCCAGGCACCCTATGTGGTGTGATTACATTGAACCTACATGTACACCTATTAATCATCTGGCCTTCTGGAGGTGCATTATTTAGGTCAACCTTGATGCAAACACCTTCCTACTGTACAGTCTCCTATAATATGTTGTTGCATGTTACTGCAAGATCAGCCTGCACGGTGTAATCTAACCTACAGGCAGGCCCGTGATATTGTTTAAAGCTGCGCTGTGCAAGATTTTTATGTAAAAACACAGCTGTCTCATCAGCCTAAATCACATAGTGGTGCTGCAGCAGAGAAGAATGTTTCATCCCAACTAATTGAGACGCTGCGGATTCACTCTGTTTGCCCAGATGAAATTCTGATGTCAATGTATGATCACAGGTGGGAAAGCTTCTCAGCACAGCACGCAATGAATAAACACTTGAGAGCAAAATATAAACTCTCAGACGGCAGAAAGTGAGCGCTTCAGGATTCTATTCAAAAATCCATTTAAAATAAAATAACATTGATCAACTGTCTATGAATAGATGAATCGATAGATAGATAGACAGATAGATGAAATCCTTTACATTGTCCCTCATTTGGTGCTGACACATTATCCTTCACTGCTTTAAACAGTGCCCAGTAGCCCATGCTCTGTCACTGTAATGGAATCGATAAAGACAGTATGTAGCCGGATCAGAGCAGGAGTCTGAGCCACAGAGCCAAATTGAAGGGTTATTACAGCTAAATACAGGCTGATACACTGTCGTCTAATCCTTGGGGCAGCCATTATGGAGAAAACTAATAGGCACATTGGTAATCAGGCCCAAATTAATTGTCTTATCTCACCCCTAAAAGCACCACTAAATAGCACTAAAACAATCCTTGCAAGATCCCTCTCAGTTTTTGGCAAAGAATTCATACAGCATAACTGGTTCATGAGGATTTTACCCTGTTATGCATAATTAATTCATCACCTTTAAAAGCAAGTCAAGTGAAAAACATTTCAAGTCAAAAACATAAACATTATTTGTTCAATTGTTGCATTCCTTATAGCTTAGTATACGGATAACAGAATAGTTTGAATTCATTTTACATAAATAGTAAGCAGGATTTACTGTCAATCTGTATTGGGTGCACTAAAGAAGAAAGTGAGATTATCTCAAAAATGTTTTCATGTTATGTGGGCTAAAGCTGCAGTCATTTTATTGATGTCTGAATAGAACTTTTTCACAGCAGTCATTTTGACACGAAATAACAGGTAAACACAGGTGTTAAAAATGATCAATTAAGAATATCTTCTATTAAAGTGTAGTAGAGTCTTTCCAGTTAGCTAGAATGAACAATAGCAGGACTCTGGCTTTACGGAACTTTCATTAGTAACACCTGTGTTTACCTGCTCTTTCATGTCAAAATGGCTGCTGTGAAAAAGGCCTATGGGCCTAAGAAGGCATGTCATCATGTCAGTATCCTTCATGCTCCCCCATTGTTGGAATTTTCTAGACCTCCATATGGTAGAAACAAATTTTCCTAGTTCTTTATTTAAAAAAAAGAAAGAGAAAACAATGCCACTTGTTTGTTAGAAAAAAATAGGTTTTCACATATTTTATGATTTACAAAACACAGAATTTTTCTAATGCTAGTGCTTAAGTGGTTAGCCATGAATCACAATGTCACATTCAGAGCGGCTTTACTGTGCCTGTTTACCACAGCAGCCTAATTAATAATATATATTTTTTAGGAATATCGTTATAAAAACAAATAGACATACTGTTGCCTGTGCAATGCTAGCATACTTGGCTGTGATGTAAGGAAACGTGCTAGCTTGTTGTTAACAAAAATTTCCATCATACAAGTTTACAAATGCTAACTTAAATTACAGACAAGGACAAGTTTGTAGCACTCATTAATTTTCTCCACTGTAATTTCTGTGGATCTGAAAGTTTGGCAGAGTTGTGTGCTCTGTGTTACGGCAGCCTTCCAAGGCCTATGATGTCTATAAAATGGAAAGGGAGTAAACACCAACCAATAGGTTTTTAATTAAAGGCCCAGAGACTGCAAACGTACACTCAAAAAAAAAAATACATGGAAACACATGCATCATTCAAACCCACCCTATTTAAGCACTACCGTTAGTACGCTCAATTTACTGAATTAAGTTGATTTTAATTTGCATCCTAATTTGACCCTGGCACCTCTGACTACAGATCAGGGCTCTTTCATCGCACTCTATCAGTCATCAGTAATTCATGAGCACTCTGAATGCCAAAAGTCTTACCCCTCCAGCTTCTGAGAGGTATGAACGTTTTAGCCATTCAAATCATCTTATGGCTCATGTCCTCATGGTAAGTTGGTGTTTAAGTTTTGACACTCCACACATTGTTTGGTAACTCAACTACAAAACCAGAGCTAAAATCCTGCAAGTTTTGAAATTTAAATGTATCGTCACCTCCCGTTTTAGAAAGATAGCTTGAAAGAATACGTCAAAGCCTAAATCAGGATTTGAAGGTTCTGAGCACCAGAAAAGAAAAATTACACCCTCAGATATTCTTACGTAGGATCTCCTTAGTCTGTGGTGTTCAATGCATTCCCGGAGTTATCTTGTGATTAAGTGTAGTAATTTACTTCTTTGATGAACCATACCTGCCTCATCTCCTTCTTCTTCAACCAATGATTTCCTACATTTCCATGGGTTATTTTGTGTAGGCAGACAATGCAATAATGCTATTGGATTTATTATATTAATTAATTAATTAATTAATTTATTTATTATTATTATTTTTTTTTTTAGTTATGGTGCATTGCGCCTCTTGCTCAAAATGTACATACCATGTAGCTACATTGCATTCTGGTCTGCTGAGGCCACAGTCTGTAGAGATACTGGATTTTCTCTCATGATGGATTTCTCCCTGTATTATGATTGACGAAAATATTTAAAGGTACAAAATAACATCCTTTGGAAGAAGCCCTGGCCCTTTGATTCTCAAGGGCTGACCACCAAAACCTAGTGTTTGTTTTAGATAAACTTCCTTCAGCAATCATTTTAGCTGCACTTGAAAATCTCACTGTAATGTATTGCTATCTATGTTTGGCCAGTCGTACGAGGGAGTAAGACAAAGACAAACAACAAAATAGACCCAGAAATGCAAGATATGTGGCCAATAACAGTTTTAACAGTGTTAAAGTGTTTCAGGGTGGATGTACATTTTTATTATTTTACAGCTGGCTGAGGATTAACAAGGTTTGTCAATGACTGATTGCAAGGTTGACTGCAGCCCCACAGCTACAAGTTTCCATGCAATAAAATATGGGTATTTTTATCTTCACATAAATCCCTCTCCAAGCTTCCCACTTTTTTTCTCCTTTCAGGAGGAGTTTTTCTGTTTTATAGCTGTGAGAGTTGCTTTGAGAGAGGAAAAAAAAACTTTAGCAGTAGAGGTGAAGGGCCATTCCTTTTTGAGTTGTTAGCCAGATATGAACAACTCTCAGCTTTATGCATATGGCCCCCAGCTTCTGGAGGAGAAAGATCGTGGCTTTAGGTCATAGGTCCTTTCAACACATTTCCCTTATGTGTATGAGGGAATTCAATGGCATGATAACTCACTCTGCTCAAATTACTGACCATATTTCTCTCTGGCGTTGCTGGCGAACTGCAAAACCCAAAGGACGGTCCCTTCTGCTGGCAAAGCTAGCCACATGCTAGGTCCCTATCCATCTCCCTTGGCCTTTTTTAGCATATTTTGTTCTCTTTCCCTGTCCATGCCTCCCTCTCTGGTTCTCCATGGGTCCCCTAGGCAGCCGCAGGTGCACTTTGGGGGCCTTGGAGGGTCTTTGCCAAGAGCTTGAATGAAGTCTTTATAGACTGGCTTTCAATAGACCCCTGTTTCCCCCCAGTGCTATCATAGGAAAACCACTATCATGACTGTTATGATCTACAGCCCTTGAATCGTAGCTCCTCCTGCCAGACGAGGGGCTTACAAAGATCTACTTGGGGTGGGGGTGGGGTGGCATGTCGCTCCATTCAAATCATGATTCCACCCTCACTCCACCCACCCCCCCGCACCCAACCAGCACCAACCAGGAAGACAGAAACTGTATCTAACTGCAAGGCATCAAGCTTACAGTGACAGACAGCAAGATAGACAGAGAAGTGCAACACTCCGCCTTTCTGAGGAATTACTGGGGAGAAATAAGTCAGTGAAATGAGAAGGGAGGAAAAATGAGTCAGTAATGTCTGTCGCTGTCACTGGTCTAGTCACCAGAGCCTGTGGAGACGGGGAGATGCCAGCTGTTAAACTTTAAAGTGATAATCCACAGCATTTTCATCAAAATAAATGTCTGTTATGCAACTCCCTGTTACCAACTGATATAACACAATAATGACTCAACCTATCTCCAGTCCATGATAGCTTTTATATTTGCTATTCTAAACATCCTCTCTTTTCTGGGAAAAATCCACTGGTGCACAAGAAGTGAGGCATTCGACATTTATGGTTTGTTTTGAATGAAGAGAAGAAGAATTGGCTATCGTGAGCGACAATAGCCACCATGGCTGAACAAATGAACTCAAACTTCATCACAGAAAATCAAAAGAAAAAGATGTCAGTACTGGACACACTCTTTGATTGACAGGTGATCTCTGGGACGTGCATTGCAGAAACATTGCAGCAACAAGAAGGCAGTCAGTGGAGCGCAGACTTCTGCCAAGTTTACATCTGGAAGATACAGCTTTGTGGCATACCAAGCCCACTTTCAGCAATGTTGCTGTCATAGAACACGGCTTTCAGTCAGTCAGCAGGGAAAGTTAGTCAGTGCTACCCCATAAGCAGCTGTCCCACTAGGTTTCATGATTTTACATAGATGAGTTTGGAAACTACAGCCCTGTTTGTACTAAGCCCCGCAGATTTCCACACTCCTAGAGGCCAAAACTAAAACAAACTAAATTAATAACTAAACTAAATAATAATTTGAAAAAAATTTGGTCAGTTAGTGTCAGGAAAGAAAAATATGGGAGTTGCGTGTTTTGCTTTGTGCTTTTAATATGAAATCACAAACACAGGAAGTGGCAACACCCAGTCTCTGAGGCAGCTTTACACTTACATTCCCATTTACACAGTGGACGTATTATTGGACAGGAAATCCAAAGTGTGGGATCATTTTGAGAGGGTAAAAGGACGACAACAAGAAGGTGACATGTAAACTGCAGGAAAAGATTCATCTGTCATTCATCAACCTCAAAAATGATGTTATCATCTGAAACATGTGAGTAGTCTAACATTAGCCACCTAGCATGGCCACTTTAGATAGCCTAGATAAATAAACCATAAACCATTTGGAAATGTTTTTAAGAGTATTCGCTTGCACAGCTGGTTTTACAAAAAATAATAATACCATATTCTTTGCCTACCAATTTAACTGACAGTTTTTTTTCTTGACCACACTGATTTGGTGAGAATTTGGTTCAATACAAAAAAACTTCAATGTAGCAAATTATTTTTGTCATGTGGCTTGTTGTGTAACTAGCGACATTTTTCTCAGGGATAGCTTTCATGTAGTGAAGCTTGTGAAGAAACTGGTACATTTTCCAAGTAGCTTGCCCAACACTGCATATTGTCCTGTGTTCCTGTGTAGTTTCTGCAGGGACTGGGGAAGCCAAATTACCTGGCTTACTGCATGTCTAGCGTAATGTGCATTTCTCTCATCCACTTCAGAATCAATACGCTTTTGCCAGTGTTGTTAATGGGCGGCTTTAAAATTCATATTTAAAAGGTTCATTATTATGGTTTTGTATTACTCTGTAATGTATCACATTGTTAACAATGTTAGGCTACTTACTCTCTATACTTACTTAATTTACTCACTTTACTTCCTTCACTTACTCACTTTAGTTACTTAGGCTACTTACCATACTTAGTTGACTTAATTATGATACTTATTCACTTTACTCACTTAAAGACCAATGTGTAGGTTACATTTTTAATCTTAATTTCATAGCCTCGGCTACCAAAAACATTAACTGAGAATAAAAATCTATATTTGTATTTGTTGTACATTGCACGTACCCATTGTACGCTGCAAACAGTCGGCACGGTATAAATCTGGACATCTCCTGACATCAGCTGGTGATGAAATTTACATCACGCAGACCTATGCATTTTACATCACGCAGACCTATCCTCATCCCAGCCGCTTCGCACTCGGCTGAGAACCGCCCCAGTGCGTGCTAAAGGTCCTGGCTCGAGGGAGCCAACAAGACAACATCGTCCGCAAACAGCAGAGATGAAATCTGCTGGCCCCCGAACCGAACCCCCTCTGGCCCCTGGCTGCGCCTAGAAATTCTGTCCATAAAAATAATGAACAGAACCGGTGACAAAGGGCAGCCCTGCCGGAGTCCTACATGCACCGGGAACAGGTCTGACTCACTGTCGGCAATGTGAACCAAGCTCCTGCTCTGGTTGTACAGGGACTGTACAGCCCTCAGCAGAGGGCCTCCAACCCCATACTTCCGGAGCACCTCCCACAGAATGACGCAAGGGACATGGTCAAATGCCTTCTCCAAGTCCACAAAGCACATGTGGACTGGTTGGGCACTCTCCCGTGAACCCTCAAGCACCCTGTGGAGGGTATAGAGCTGGACCAGTGTTCCACGGCCAGGACGAAAACCGCATTGTTCCTCCTGGATCCGAGGTTCGACTATCGGCCGGATTCTCCTTTCCAGTACTCTGGAATAGACTTTCCCAGGGAGGCTGAAAAGTGTGATCCCACGGTAGTTGGAACACACCCTCTGGTCCCCCTTTTTAAAAAGAGGGACCACCACCCCAGTCTGCCAGTCCAGAGGCACCGTCCCCGACTGCCACGCGATGTTGCAGAGGCGTGTCAGCCAAGACAGCCCTACAACATCCAGAGACTTGAGGTACTCAGGGCGGATCTCATCCACCCCTGCTGCCTTGCCACTGTGGAGCTTGCAAACTACCTCAGTGACTTCAGCCCAGGTGATGGATGAATCGACCTCTGGGTCCCCAGCCTCTGCTTCCTCTACAGAAGACATGACAGTGGGATTGAGGAGATCCTCGAAGTATTCCTTCCACCGTCAACAGCTCCCCACCTCCACTGTAAACAGTGTTGGTGGAGCACTGCTTCCCCCTTCTGAAGCGCCAAACGCTTTGCCAGAATTTCTTTGAGGTTCTTCGTAGTCCTCCTCCATGGCCTCCCCGAACTCCTCCCAGACTCAAGTTTTTGCTTCCACAACCGCCCGAGCTGCTGCACGCTTGGCCTGCCAGTACCCGTCAGCTGCCTCAGGAGTCCCATGAGCCAGCCAGGCCCAATAGGACTCCCTCTTCAGCTTGACGGCATCCCTTACTTCCGGTGTCCACCACTGGGTTCGGGGATTGCCGCCACGACACGCACCAGCGACTTTATGGCCACAGCTACGGACAGCTGCATCAGCAATGGAAGTGGAGGACATGGTCCATTCGGACTCAATGTCTCCAACCTCCCTCGGAATCTGGTCAAAGCTCTCCCGGAAGTGGGAGTTGAAGACCTCCCTGACAGCGGGTTCCGCAAGACGTTCCCAACAGACCCTCACAATACATTTGGGCCTGCCAAGTCTGTCCAGCTTCCTCCTATGCCAGCGGGGAGAACTCCAACACATGGCGGCTGAGCTGGAGGGTTATGAGCAAGCCCACACCAGCCCGCCACCTTTCACCGCGGGCAACTCCAGAGTAGGAGACAGTCCAGCCTCTCTCAAGGAGTTGGGTTCCAGAGCCCAGACAGTGCGTGGAGGTGAGCCCGGCTATCTCTAGCCGGTACCGCTCAACCTCCCGCACTAGCTCAGGCTCTTTCCCCCCCAGCGAGGTGACATTCCATGTCCCCATAGCCAGAGTCGTTGTCCAGGGATTGGGTCGTCGGGGCCCCCGCCCATGACTGCCACCCATATCACAACACACCAGCCCCTTCCTTCCTGCGGGTGGTGGGCCTACGGGAAAGCGGGCCCACATTGCTCCTTTGGGCTGTGCCCGGCCGGGTCCCTTGGGCAAAGACCCGGCCACCAGGCGCTCACCTGCGACCCCCAACCCCAGGCCTGGTTCCAGGGTGGGGCCCCGGTGACGCCAATCCGGGCGACGTACACGTCCTTGTTCTTTCATTCATCATAGGGGCTTTGGAACCGCTCTTAGTCTGACCCATCACCTAGGGCCTGTTTGCCTTGAGAGACCCTACCAGGGGCATTAAGCCCTGCACAACATAGCTTGTTCCACAGACCAATATTTAATAGCTACCCTAAATATGTTGAAAGAAAAGGCTGGTGTAAATTAAATTTTTCTTCTTATAATTAACATAGCCTATTAAAAAACCAAAACATACATAATGCACATTCCTGCTACTAAATACATCAATGTAGCCGAACTTCAGATATAGTTCCTCTCCACTGGTCACAGACATCCACTGTTGGCGATTGCATTTTTGTCAGAGAACAACTCATGAAGTGACCAGGATTGCAAATGTGATCTCTGTTCCACGATATATGTGGTATTTAGCTACATCGACCTACTTCTGAGAAGCAGACATGCACTGTAAGTTTCACTCTTCATATAAGATGTGTTGACAGTGAGGAATAACAAAATTATTTACACCATGCTTTACCCGAGTCAACGTAATCAGGTCACCCAGGATTTTTTTGAGGAACCTGAATGCACCACGGAAAAATACACACGCCATGGAAACATGCAGAAAATATGTCCATATCCCCTGTAGTTACTACATCAACACCTCAATTATTCTGCTCATGAAATAACATGAATTAAATGCACTATGTATTCCTTGACAAAACTGCAGT
>OMLF01010464.1:0-11420 GCA_900302615.1 Holocentrus rufus
GGCATACAAGCAAGAAAGTGCCAGAAACAAAAGATCTTACTGAGGTTCTGAGCTCATGCAATGGGGAAGCGATGGATTCTTACTCGGCCTCAGCCAGGAAATGCAGTAATACTTTGAGCTTGTAAGTTTGCTTACATGTGTGTTATGTGAAGAGAGACAACTGCAGATCACAGGGTCAAAAATACAGGGACAGCAGCAATCGCCATTACTTTTGCCACTGACATCAAACCAATTAATTTCTCCTGAAAAGACAAGGGATCAAACTACAGTATATTGTACAAAAACATAACTCGATTTCTTTTTGAAGAACACACTAGCAATTACAATCAATCAGTTTAGATTGTTAACACACAAGTGGAATCACTATTGTGTGTGATCTAATATACTCTGCTACATTATGATTATATCCAGGGGGAGCTTTCTCGCGGGTGTGGAATGTAACCACCAGAGGGCGACATCCCTACATCGCTGGCTTTTCTCCGCTTCATGGGGACTCCCAAACCGGAAGTGTTTACAAAGGTATGCTAGCATTACGGCTAACAACATCTGTTAACAAATGCTAACGTTTTAACGCGCTTGGCAGGTCGGAAACGATTCACTGTAATTTCGGTAGCAGGGACAGGGTAACATACACGTCAGCTGTCAGTTTTCCACCAGATGACAAAGCTGCTGTCGTGAAAGTTATGACTAATTTATTTTTAAGAATCAAATTCTGGTTGTGTACTTAGCGTTAGCTTCTGAGCAATAGGCTCCCCCAAACAGACAGACATGGAGACTCGAGGGATTGAAGACATGTTTGACTTTCGTCGGTAAGTTGGCTAACGTTAGCTAGCTAGCTAGCTATCCAGCTAGCCTTTACCTAGCCACAATTACAGTGTTTTCTAACTCAGAAGGTTTAACAAATGCAGTATATTCACCGCTAACGTTAATCACTAAAACAATCTGTAGTCTCATTTAAGCATAGTAACCAAATTCTATTAATTTTCGGAGCACATATAGCTAGCAAGGTGACTGTTACGTTAACGAGCTATTGCTAACTCTATGAAATGCTCTTAACGTAAACACCGCACTGTCATAAACTACAACTACTAAAACTAGCTTATTTCACTAATGTTAAATAGCGAAATTGTTTCTTGGACAATTGGGATCAAAGTTGTTATGACTGTGTACGTAACGTGTGAACTTTGTATGTTATCTCATTAGTGTATGTATGCAGAGTGTTAATATTTAATTTTACTTGAAGGATAATGTGTGATTGATCTTTCCGCGACAATATTGTGTTTTAGTAAGAGGACTGATGTGCAGTCTGGAAAGTGAAATCTGTGTTGATAATAATGAATTACTTATAATAATAATAATTAACCAATATTATATGGATAATCTTTTGCATGAAGACATGGGAGATTTACAACTGACGTAAAACTGGCATGATTATAGTATCGGAATATTTATAGATAGGATATATGTTTGTTTGTTTTTTCCAACATTTAAGTTTAATAGTCCCAGCTGTCACTGAATCTTTCATTAGGGATAATAGATTAGGCTGTTACTTCATGGATGTGCCGAATTTGTGATATTGTAAATTATAGCAGATAAATTCCAATCAGGTATTTCACTGGGGTTTATGTTTATCAGATTTATTGTCCTTTAGCGGTTAACCTTCAGGTGTAGGATGATTGATGCTGCAGCGGGGACCTAACTTTTATAACAGTGGAATAATACCACCAGAAACTTCATTGTAAATCTGTATGTTTTTGCTTTTTTTTGTTTTGTTTTTTTGTACAGGTTTCCCAAAGATGGACTCCTTCTCCTCCTTTTGCTGATTTACTCTCCAGTTGGCCTTTGTCTGATGTTATTGCGGATCTTTATCGGTGTTCATGTATTCTTGGTTAGCTGTGCACTACCAGAAAGTTTTCTCAGAAGGTAAGTTTTTAAAAGATTATTTTTATCCTTTTACAAAACAGGTGATGAGCATGAATAAGTATGACGTGGCAATAGGTTTCTTCAGTTTTAACGAATGCTTTTGCATTTGTCTGTGGTGTGTTTCACTTTCTGCTCATTTGTATCTTTCCCCTCCACTGAAAATTATGAAAACCACTGCTGTTATTTAGTTTGTATGTCTGACAGAAACCCGAATTGCGTCAGAGCTTTTGTGGTGGTGAAGGATGAGATTAAGGCCCAGGCTCATTACAGTAACAAGTAGGCAATTTTCAGGCATTACTGCAATAAGGAAAATGCTGTAGTGGATATTCCTTCATTCAGAAGATACTCTATTGTCATTAGTAATAATAAAAAAATCTTGATATGGATAATTTATTCAGGGCAATGTATTTTACAAATTACTGACTATCTGTCCAAAGCCACATAGGCCTGTACAGTTTTCAACTGCTGAAATTCCATTCACATAGTGTGAGAGGCAAATGAAGTCTTTAAAACCATACAGTAATATGGGAAAAAACACATCAAATAAATGCAGACAAAATCTTTATCAAAATGTTTGTAAACTGTAACATGGTTAGTCCCTTCCACTCTTATCGCCTGGACACTCCACTGTGCCTGAGGGATGTCTAAATGTAAATGTAATAGAAGTAAATATCTTAATATAGATGACTGAAAAGAAAAGTCATAATGCACTATTCCTGATGATTGTGCACAGTTTGAATTTGAAACGGAGTTGAGCATAATGAGTATAAAAAGAATGTTGATGACAGAGATTGGCAGGATGAATGATAAAGCAGTAGTGTAAGTATAAGGAAAAACTGAGCCGCAGTTAACTCTATTATGTATGGTAAATATTTCATTAATAATACCTATAGCAGCAATGGCAGCTGTTAGCTACTAACAGCCCTGTAATTAGAGCTGTCCCATTGAATACCATTGAAGGAAATAACTACTTAATATATTAGATATACAAAATAAATGCCATAGTAGGCCATGGTCACAGTATGACATCCCTGTCTGAATAAAGGTGCTGTCTGAACAACTGAGAAATCTTCATATATGATCAAATTACACTTGGAAATTACCTGGATCAGAGACACTAACACACATTTTTTGAGGTGTTACCTGGTAGGTAGGTTGTGTTTGGAATAGATGACAATAATGTTGGGCCTTATCTTCACATATGCAGTGGGGTGCCAGTGTCCACTACTAAAAACTGTTTCATTATGTATCAAAAACTATTCAGTTGACACTCCTTATTCAAGAATATTATTTTTGTTCAACAACCTAAACTAGAGCATAAAATTTACAGTCACAGTGGTGTCACAGTGGAGGAGATGTTTAGTCTTTTCTGGAGTTTGGTGCACAGGATCAGCTGCACACTCACCCAACAGAAGCGCCACCCTTTTATGCAGAGGCATGCCATCTGCACAACTCCTGGCTTACACCTACATGGAAAAAGATTAATTTTCCAGCAAGACAATGAGCATAAACATGCACTGAGGTAATGCCAGGCCTGCCAGTGCTGACTTACACAGCTTATTCTGCTCAGTCACCAGACCTCAAACCCAACGAATATCTTTGAGAGCATTTCAAAAGGGAAAAGGCAAAACATACTGTAACATCGCAAGATGCTCTCTGGGAAGCTCTAAATGAGAGGTGGATTCATTTGAATTCTCAAACTCTGCAGAACTTGTAGAATCACTGCCACACAGAGTGCAAGGCCCGATTGAAGAATATGCTGATCACACCAAATACAAAGACATTTTGACTTAGAGTGTACCCTAACAACCCTATTTTCAGACTTTTGGACCCCACTGTAAATTGAAAATAGCGGATGTGAAACTGCGGGTATTGTCATGCTTTAATGAAAATCCTTCCTTACCAAGCTGTTCCTTCAGTACTGTGTGTTACTAAGAGTGGAGCAGTAATACAAGCAAAATGCTGCCAATGTTAACAGCCATAACAACACACCATCAAAAATCCACCTCCCACTCCTTTCTTTCTATTGTTTTATTAGATTTATTGTGAGGACCATGTGCTCAGTCCTGGGAATGCATGTGAGACAGAAAAATCCTCGCTCCAGAGACAAAAATACCAAGCTGTACATATGCAATCATGTGACGGAGTTTGACCACAACATCATAAACCTCTTGACCCCCTGCAATACTGTGAGTATTTGCTTTTTGGAACACACTTTCCTCTTTTCATGACTTATTAGTTGTATGGTGTTTGGTTAAAGTGAGATGTTGGCTTTTTGCATTTTTGGCGCCTAGCTGATGCTCTTAACTGGAGCTCTTAGGTTACTGGGCGAAGAACAGATTGACATGGTTGTTAATGGATGTGTTAGCATGACCAAGCATGATTTGAGCAATTCATTCAAAATGTGGAGTGCTTACTCCTTGAGGCTACTACAGCTCATTTGAACAGGTTTCTGTACTGAAAGCGTTAAGTCTCATTTTCCCTCCAAGAGAACTGTGGTGTGAGAATGTAATCCAAACCAGCTACAGGAGACTATCAAACACAAAGTTTTATCAGTATAAGAAGATGGATGTAGATATCTGATAGCTAGCCGTTTGTCGCACAAAGGTGAAGTTTGGCTCAAACACGTTCTGTCAGAAAAAGATTGGCACCGCCCATCCCCAATCCTAACTCTAACCTTAACCTCTTTTACCGACAGAAATGTCTGACAGAGAGTGCCTGAGGCTAAGTTTGCCCTTGTGCCAGTTTCTCAGGCTTGGAAGGACTAGCAAAACAAAATGAACTGAGGACAAACTGCAGTCAGGACCGATGCTCATATTCCGTTTGCTGTAAAAGGTGCACTATGTAAAATTTCTAAGGGTTGACTTCCACGTTTTTTGTCAGTCAAGCCTCAACATTCTCACTCAAATCAACCTTTGTAAATTTTTCATAGCGCACCTTGCTGGAGAGATCAGAGAAGCTAAATTACCGCAGAGACCACAGACAAGTCCATCATGCTTAGCTAAAGTTACAGGCACTGGAATCACATTTGCTTTGACTCTCAATCTTGCCAAAATCGATAACCTGGCAGGACAACATGTTACCAAAACTCTGTCCAGTAAACAGGCTCCTTCTTAGTCCATGTAACCTTTGTTTACAAGGCTTGGTTTCTTTGTAATTGTACAGTGTGAACCTAAACGAGCCAAATAGTGAAATGCAACTAAGTAAACTTTTCCACTCTGGTTTGGGCCTCAGAAAACAAACAGTAGATGTGCACCTTGAAATTGCCATCATTTTATCTACATTTTGTACCTGGTTTTGACCTGTCCTGTATTCTGCTATTCGCTTCTCAGCCCCAGCTGGAGGGCTCCACAGGCTTTGTGTGTTGGGCCAGAGGCTTCATGGAGATGCATTCAGCATCAGGCCAGGGCATGATAGGAGAGTCTCTTCAGAGGTATTGTTCCACTGAAGGCACCCTACCTTTGCTTCTGTTTCCTGAAGAGGACACAACAAACGGCCGCACTGGACTGCTCAAGTTCAGGTTAGTGCAAACAGTTTTTACAGAGTAATAACTCACTATGAGACCCTTAGTTTAACTTGTGGGATGGTCCAATTAGTGAGTTGGAACAATGTCTGCTATACAGGTAGACACCAGCCAAGGCTCCCATTTATAACACATTAGGAGAGGGAGACAACGTTAGATATTTTGGCTCCGTACTCATGACTTTGGATGTGGAAAAAAACATGGAATTACCAAGCATAGCATAGACTTCGGTGAGGGAGTGCTCAAGTTATGTAGCCTTTAAGAGGCAGCTGAAACAATGGTTAAGGGCAGATCAAACCCGTGTCCATGTATAATGTATCTGTGTGTAAGGGGGCTATGTGCAATAGGTCAGTATGCAGTTTTATCATGGTGCAATAATATCAAGGGGTCAAGTGCAATAGGGCAATGTGCAATTTTACTATAGTGCAATAGGGCAACGTGCAATCCTGCCAGCACTTTTAGTAGTTTATATTCTGTTCTGGGATCATGTGCAATATATCTAGACACTTTGCACTTTAATCCGCCTAGTGGTATTTTTATTTATTTATTTTTTTTACCTATACTCTATTTATCACTACGCCCGGTTCACACCTTTTACTGACTACTTATGGTACTTGTATCATCTGCTGTATTATATGTTATGTACTGCCTCTCTATTCTCCTGTGTATTGTCATTGTTTTTTTGTTCTGCATCACTTCCAACATGGTACTTCATCACATTCACCTGTATTTTGGAAGCGCTGAAAATGAGCAGCAAAATAAGATGGATATCCAGTCAATTCCTCACTTCCATATCCCTTGTGCAGATGCTTAAATAACTCCTACTGGAAACCAAATTAGCCTAAGCCTAGCTAGCACACTGCTGAGAAATCGAAACTCGAAATCATATTTTCGATTCAGCTCTTTCGGAGCTTTGCAAAATTCATTCCATGACAAGGGAGGTTCTCCTCGCCGCGGATACATCTTTTATGTCTTTCGGTTGGCAAATATGGTCTTAGTTCTGAGAAATGCTACCACTAACAGCACCGTATGAGACAGAATGTGCTATATGTTTCCACGATGGCACCATTTGTTATTAGTAATCATATCAAAGTATCACAATAAATATGGCAATAGACCTTTTTCATAGCAGCCATTTTGACGTGTAAATGTAAAAGTAAACACAGGTGTTACTAACGACATTTATGAGGGTTCTGTTCCTTTTAAGTGTAGCAGAGTCTTTTCAGTGACTCAGCATGAGCATTAGCAGGGCTCTGACTCTGTTAGACCTAAAAGGAACAGAACCTGGTCCATGATGTGTTGATGTTGAAGAGCATGTCTCATCTATTCATTTTGAAGCAAGTACAAAGGTGAGAGTGTGCCTTGATTGTTGCATGCTCTGCTATGTGGTCGAAATTCATATCCTGTCAGCTTCCACATGTGAGCTGTCATACTGATGTAACTATGGTGCATGTTCCCTGTTGGTTTACAGGGACACATGCATCAACAGTGTGCAGAGACAGAGCCCAGCATGTGTCTTTGGCTTTGGCTTGCAGCAGTGAGAAGGCTGATTGAGATCTGATGGATAATTTATGGCTCCGAGGTACGCCTGTAATTTCCAGGGGACCAGCAGTCTACGAGCTTGGCTGGCCACCATAAATGATTAATACGTAAACATTATTCATAACCTTCCCTCATAAATTTAGGTGGTCATTAATTCTGCCAACCTCTGCCTAGGTTGAGAGAAGAGGGAAAAGTGGATAGGTTTACACAGTGAGTTTTGAAACTGTTGAAAATGTGTGAAACCAAACTAAAATACACAACACACCAGAGGAAAGTATGCCTTGTGACTTCACCATCCCCAGTTCGGCTCAGGCTTATTCACTTTTGTCATTGTGTTGTTTTTGGAACAGCGGTCTATTGCGGTGGTTAAACATCCTGTTGACATTTTCAGTCCAGCGGTTTGAGCTAATTAGCTGCTAATTAGCCTGTGCCTGTATTGTCCTCTGAGAGCGACATTCTTTGTGTTTTCTCCAGGACGATGAGTTTCAGAAAGATATATTTCATGCCAAAGACGTTGACAAACCACAGCAGATTTGAGGTGAGCCGCATTTGACGGCAACGAGGGGATATTGATTATCCCAGCTGATGAGTGCGTCGCCAAGAACTGCTCTGCTTCTATTAGACAGCTACTTTGTGTAGTCACCCATTCCGCAATGCAGGTTACACCCCAAAATTGAGCTTTTTAATAGACCTCCACTTGCAAAGATTTGCATTTATAACTCCCCTGGAGTTCTACTTAATCATTGCTGTTTCAGTTAATCACCCTTCCATTAAACAGAATGTTTTACTGTAATCTCGCACTTATGTTTACTCTAGGAACTTTTTGTGAGACAGTTAATTCATTCAATTTCATCATCATTCAGTTTTCATTCATGTTCATGTTAGAGATTGCTAGCAAAACGACTCATTCATGAATCATTCAAAGAGCTGACCCTCTGCTGAAAAATTATCATACAGACAGCCACTCTAGTTTTATTGTTTTTTATGGACTTTATAGATATATGATCTTCCTAGCAGGTCTGCGACTGACATGTCATAAATTGAATGGAGGCATGTTTAGTGGTCTGATGGGGCAAACATGACAGAAGTCATTGGAAATACATAAGCTTATACTAAGCTTACATGTACTAAATGTTTACATCAGTGAAGATCTGTGCATAAAGGCTGTGGTTACACCTGACTTTTCAACCTGACTTTTCAATGTGACTGTTCAGTTGGAATTCAGATCAGGTCTGACTGTTTTGACACTCACGTTAGTTTCTTAAGCCAGACATGTTGGCTTCCGCAATTTCCGAATGCTTCCACCTCACAGTCAGTACTTCGGAAGCGCTGAAAATGAGTAGCAAAATAAGGCGGATATCCAGTCATTTCCTCACTTCTGTATCCCCTGTGCAGACGCGTAAACAACTCCTACTGGAAACCAAATTAGTTGAAGCCTAGCTAGCTAGCTGCTGAGCAGAAATGGAAATTCCAAAACTCTTTCAGAACTTTGCAAATTTAATTCTGTGACAAGCGAGGTTCCTCCTCACCACACCGACATCTTTTACGTCTTTTGGTGTGCTATGCTATCTTGCTACATCTGCACAACTTACAAAAATATTTGAGAACATGCAGGAAGAAAACCAAGCATGCTATGAATGTCAACTATTCAACTAATTTCACAATAAAATCTTTTTTACTATTTGTCTCTCATGGGTTTTTTCCCCATCCATGGTGTATTTTAAATGCAATTCAAAGCCCCAGAGATCACCACAGATAGACCAACACTGTTCAGAAAGGTATCAGTCAATAAATTGTATAAGTGTGGCAATGGTCTGCATGGTGAGATCAAATTTACACATAGAGCTGCTATCGGGATTTTACTAATAATGGGATATGCTCCTTAGTGTTGTCCACCTCTGATATGATGGATGTTATGCCGTTTCTTTGATGATATAGAGTAGTTACTATAGAACTGATCAATACGCTGCACTGATTGTTTATATGAAGGCTGTCACCTGAATGGATTCTCATGAGACAGCTTGATCAGACTGTAGGAAATTCATTTGACAAAAACTAATGCTAACATCATTGCTTATGATTCAAACTTTTTCCCAAGGAGCTTAAAGGAATACACTAACATGGTTTATGCTGGTGTTAGTGTAAGCCTACAATCACTTAGTGCATGCTAAAACATTAGCATGCAGCACCAGAGTCAATGATCTACTGGGGACTCTTGGATGATTTCAGTGCCTATGTTCTCATTACTTAATGGGGAAGTTGACAAACAGGACAGTCTACCAAAAAACAGTGTGTATTTCTTTATCCTATACACTTGGAAATAGATGCACCGTCCAGGACAGGAACGTGAATTTATCTCAGTCAGTATATCATCACCTTTTATATGCCCTGCTGAAGGCATATTCATCATCTAACAAGTTTAGTCCATTGTACACTGGAAAAGCAGTGAGAAATTATGGCTGAATGAAGACGACCTCATAAACTAATTTCAACAGGAAAACAGTGCTGTACATTTTTTATTACAGTTTTATTATCAGTGTAAAACACTGCCTTGTCACATGTACAATCAACAGGTTTTGTATTATAACCAAATGAAGTGCCAAAAAATCTCAACTAATTGGTGCAACTACTTGATCACTTGAGATAAAGCATCACATTCTACCAACAGAAGCACACAGAATAGAAATGATGACAGTAATAAATACTTTTGCTACAGTCAATGTGTCTTATTCATAGTGCATTAACCTGTATTTGACCCCATGTAAGTGTCTCAAGTAGACAACACTTTTTTAGGATTTAATGGGATACAGCAAAGAAAAAGGGAATTTAGATAGGGATAGATCAAACAGTAGGCATTTAAATAATTGTTTGAAGAAACAGCCTTCACTCCACCGTTTTGGGCAAAATACCCTTTTTCCGACTTACCCATATGGAGACAAGATGTTCGATACCATTTTCATCTCTGCACGTCCACTGGTTCAGTTCCTTTGGGTAGCATTTCCTGTGAGCTCAACATAAACTGTATAGAGTGTTATCATATGAATGGTGAAATTTGTAAGGTGGACAGGATGGATTAACTGAAAATTATACAGAGCGAAGGTAAATGTGTTTGGTTGTCTTTGCTGTTGATTCTTGGAGAATCTACTGGCCTGTGGAGCGCAGCGCTGTACACCCAGGCGAGCAAGACATGAGTAACTAAGTGAAGCAAGCAGCAAGATATTGGCCAGAATTGTTCAGTATGGTGGAAAATGGTGTGGAAATAGAGTTCAGCTCAAAAATTGCCCTAGCTTTGCTTTAAGTTTTGCTTTGAGACATTATGACATAAATTAATTTGGGCCAAAGCATGCACCTAAGTGCACTCTGCTCTGTTTCAGACGCACTATGTGATTTAAACTGATTAAAGACGGTTGCAGTTTTACATAAAAATCTTGCCTGGCATAGATTAGCTACATGTTGTTGACCTGCAAGGTTCCCACCCTTTCTCAAATGTAAAATTTCCTTTTTCATGACTTTCCATGACTAGAAAGTTACATTTTCATGACCTATGTAAACATAACATGTTTCAGAGTACTTATGAAATTTTATCATTCAGTTTTATTCTGCAAAGGATGTGAACATAATGTGGGCATGAAAGAAAATGAGCATTTTGGTGAATAACTAGTTACTGTTTCTGATAAAATTCCATGGCTTGTCCCATGAATTTATTAAAATCCCTGACCGGAATACACTTTTCAAAATTACATGACTTTCCAGGAATTCTATGACCCATGGGAACCCCGGACCTGTGTGAGCTCATCGATCTGCGATAAAATCAAGGAGCCTGTCCACCTCTGAAATGCTGTTTTCCTTCAGCCACAAGGTGCTCCCCTGTCACCAATCTTCCTTAACCATGATGCATCTCTATTCCTGCTTGGTGGTGGCTGCAAGAGATTTAGATGCAGAGGATATGGGTGGGTGATATGTTGTTTGTTGATATGTGTTTTCGTTGTTGTTGTTGTTGTTAGAGTAGAGAGAACTTTATTTATCCCCGCAGGGAAATTCTTTTGTTACAGCAGTTCACATAGCCTACATGACAAAAAACGGACATAACTTACAAAAAAAATAAATCCTAAATTACCCTACATTGAATAAGAACAAGTACGATAGAAATAGAATATAATAGTATATTGTTGTTGTTTTTGTTGTTGTTGTTTTAAATTTATGGGGAGAAAGGAGCACCCAGGCAGTTATAGGGACTCATGCTACACAGTGGACATACAAGGGGAATACAATACATTGTTTGGGTGTCAATATAGTGGGCACACAGACACCATAAGCAACCTACTTTATTATTTATTTTATTTTATTTTATTTCTTAACACCAACCGATCATTAAGAGCTTGTGTTTCTCCTGGCTGTGAATCAATACAGGTTTAGACACATACAGACACAT